>PVJO010006868.1:0-85678 GCA_004026905.1 Hystrix cristata
TTTTTTTTTTTTGGTTTTTAGCTCTGTAGTGCAGGCTGGCCTTGAACTCACTATGTAGCCCACATTAGCCTTGAACTCACAGCAATCCTCCTGCCTCAGCCTCCCGGGTGCTGGGATTACAGGCATGTGCCAGCATGCCTGGCCTGTAATTTCTTTCTGTGTGTGCTTATAAATCTGCTCTACTCTTTCAAAACACTGTTAATTTTTTATTTTTATGGTGCTGGGGATCGAACTCAGGGCCTTGTGCTTGCAAGGCAGGCACTCTAACCACTGAGCTAAATCTCCAAGCTATTAATTTTTATTTTGTGGATTTGCTTTGGATTTACTCTGTAAATGTGCACTGAAAGTATTTTAAAGGCCTGCTGATATATACAAACTGTCCTATCACGATATATAGAATATTCCAAGAAAGGACACAAGCTGAGCACGATGGCACATGCCCGGAATCCTAGCACTCTGGGAGGCTGAGGCAGGAGGAAAACAAGTTAATCTTGTCCTAGGCAATTTACTAGACTTAATGAGACTGTCTCTAAAGGGCTGGGAATGGAACTCAGTGTGAAGGCTCTTGGTTCAATCCCCAGTACTGCGAGAGAGAGAGAGAGAGAGAGAGAGAGAGAGAGAGAGAGAGAGAGAGAGAGAGAAGAGGAGAGGAGAGAGAGGAGAGGAAAAGAGAGAGAGAGGGAGGGAGAGAGAGTGATATTAGTGCTTTTCAGTCACGTTTTCTTGGATCTGGAGATCTGTCTGTCCAATCTCTGTGACCCTTCGGGATTCACTGTCCTTGTTTGGGAAGCCAGAGGCCTGGAGCTGAGGGCCTGCACACACTCTGATGGGAACGGACATGGGCTGTGGCAACACAGGCCTGCTGGAATGGGACTGTCAGAGTCCAGGGACGATCGGAGACCCTGGGGGTCGCTGTCCAGGCCTCGCGGCTGTGTGCTGGGGCTTGTCACGCTGCATCTCACAGGCTTCTGAGAACCTGGTGTGGGACTGGTGAGTTATTAAACACATCCACTATTAAAAATGAAATTATGTAAACTTACAATTAAATAAATTCCATTTCAAATGAAGTAATAAATACCCCAAAGTTATCATCGCCTAATTATTTTGTTGCAATTATCTTTGTTTTTCTAGTATTTATATCCATTGTGTCTGCACAATGGAAAGTATCTATAAGGTGTTCTCTGTGTGTGTTTGTGGTACTGGGAATTGAACCCAGGGCCTTTGCACTGAATACATCTCCAGACCCCCATCCTTTAAAAAAAAAAAAAATTTTTTTTTCTCTTTCTAAAATTTTGAGACAAGGTCTCATCGAGTTGCCGGTTTGGGCTGGAACTTGCAATCCTCTTGCCTCAGCCTCCCAGTGTGCTGAGGTTACAGGTGTGCAGCTCACTTTGGCTAACAGTGTGCAACTGCACATCTCTTCCCAACTCCTCACTCAGTGATGTCTAACGAGAAGCTTGAAATCAGCCAGGGTGTGAGATCCTACACTGCAGAAATTGGCAAGCACTCCAAACTGCCTTTCCAGCTCCACTGGGCAGGGTGGTAACGTTTCCCGGCCTTGGCTCTCAGCCGTGGCAGGGTACCCGTGCATGTCTTGGAGGGAAACTGCTGCTGGCCAGCAGGACAATGAATACTGACCACTCCACTGCACTTAAACCGGTGCTCGCAGAGAGGGAAGCTGGGAGACACAGCCCTCTTCTCTACTCCTGTCACCAAAATTGAGTAACTATGAGCGCGGCTCCCGGCCAGCACCCTGTTTGCGGGAATTCCCTGGAGCCAGGTGCAGGGCGAGAGGTCCTGTGCCAGATGAAGTCCCGGCTGAGTCCCGCGAGCGACCAGAGCCTCAGTCCTGCCCCTCAGCGCACGCGCACAAGCTCGCTCTGATAGCATGTGACTTTGTTTCTAAATGAATCAGACTTTATGAATAGGAGTTCAGCTTCCTCCGCCCACTCTGCCCAGCCATGCCAGTTAGATTTTCTGTTTTTCTGCTTGAATTGACTCATGGATAGTGTTAGAAGCTGCCAGGTCACATACCTCTGACGATGCCAGAAGGAGCTGGAGTCTTTGGAGTCTTGGCTTTGCGAACCCCCTGATTACACAGCATGCATTTGACTCTGTTTTTTTTGTTTGTTTGTTTTTGTTTCGGTTTGGTGTTTTGTTTTTTGGGTTTTTTTTTTGGTACTGGGTATCGAACTCAGGACCTGAGTTTAACCACTGAGCTAAATTCCCAGCCCTTGCCGGTGGTAGAGTGCTTGCCTCACTCCTAATATATAGAACTGAGTCCCAGGATTGGAAAGGGACTCAGTCGGTTTCTCTGGGGCAAAGTCAGTGTCTTGGTTACTTTCTGGTTGCTGAGACAAAGTACCTGACACCCAGAGTTAAAGAAGGAGAGGTTTATTTTAGCTCACAGGTGGTAGAAGTTTCAGTCCATATCAGCTAGCTGCAAGGAAGGGAGACATGGCAGAGGAGAAACAGTCCATGGCAGGGAAGACAGAAAGCAGCAAACATTTCTTTCCCTTTTATTGAATTCAGGCTATAAAGCTATTGGTTGGTCCCACCCACACCCAGGGTAGGGCTTCTCATTAGCCACAGAACTATGCTAAACCAATCAATGGACTAATTTAGTGATCACACACCCTTAATACCAATATCATACACCCTAGGTCCAGCATCAAACACCCGTGATCCAGCCACCTCCCAAAAGCTCCACCTATGGTCACCTGAGACTTTGGGGGAACATCTAGATAGAGGTCATAACGGCCAGTGTGCTGACCTAGACACTCATCAGACACTACCTGACAGTCACTCAGGGTCTGAAGCATTTGTGTCTAAAGACCCTAAATAGCGACAGTGGCCAGTGCTCCCCAGCCCACAGCTAATTCCAAATGAAGTTTCCAAACAACAGAAAATTTCGGTGGTGAGGGCAGAGACTATAGCCAGATGGCTTGGGTGAGAATCCTGGCTTCCTCATTTATCAGTTTGTGAACTTTCATAAATCACTTAAAAACCTGGTCCCATATCTTCATCTGTAGAACATGGCTAATGAACACTACCCGCCTCTATGTTTGGTTGATATTCTTTTTGTTTGTTTGTTTTTTTGGTTGATGTTTGAACCAAGTATGTTGACATCTGTGGATACTTGGGAAGTGGGCGGCCACTGAGTACCCTGTGTAAGTGAGCTGCACCCTCAGTGTTGAACGGTTCAGAGTGAAAAACGGCGAACAGGTTCACTGAAGCTGAACTACAACTTACTCTTTTTCCTGTTTATTTACTTCCAGGCACCCTAGGTACGTGGCCTAGCTCTGCCACACCATGTGGTGTCTTGCAAGCATCAGATAAGCAGGGCACGGCTTGGATAGACTTGGAATTCAGAGCACATTCTGGTGGTGGAGACAATGCTTTTAAGTCAGACCCAGAGAGTTCTTTTTGTTTTTGCCTTTTATTTTTTATTATTATTTTATTTATTTATTTTTGAGACAGGGTCTTATTATGTAATTCAGGATGGTCTTCAACTCACTATGTAGCCCAAGCTGGCAATCCTCCTGCCTCAGTCTCTCAGACTGCTGGGCCTGCAGGTGTGTGCCACTAGGCCTGGCTAAACTTGACACTACTGATGAGGACCAACAAGTATTTTATAGAATGGCTTACACATGGGCTTGGTCTGCTATTTACTTGGGATTAGATGAATTAGCCTTTCTGGTAGGAGTAGCACCCCGGAGAGGTCAAGTTGAGGGAGCATGATTTCAGGACGAGCGGGATGTTGCTATCTCTTATTAGTGGTAGCATTAATGTTGGTTACTTGGTTCAGAGTTCCCCACTGCAAGGTTATAAAAATGTTCCAGAATGGCCATGGGCAACATTGTTAGTAACCTTGGAGTGAAGGATGAATCTGCAGCAGGGCAAAGCCTCTAGGTCAGTGGTGGTGAACCTATGGCACGTGTGCCACTGCAGGCTGTTTGTGTCACTCAAAAGTTCTAGGGGCTGGGGATTTAGCTCGGTAGAGAGCTTGCCTAACAAGCACAAGGCCCTGAGTTCGATCCCCAGCATCAACCCCCACCCCCCAAAAAAAGAGAGGAGCTGGGATGTAGCTCAGTGCAAAGGTCCGAGGTTCAATTCTCAGTACTGGACAAGAAAAAAAATTAGCATTTGATTGTCTAAGGTAAGAATTATTTTACAGATGGGGAAACTGACAGGGGTTCAGGGATATTCTTATTGTACATGTGCCCAGTGCCTGTATCACTTTAGTAATAAGAGATGCTCCATAGATGGCCCCAGGTCTACTGCCCCCAAATTCTACACCTTACTCTCCCAAGTGCCATTCAATTTGCTCACCTGGGAGGTTGGGGATTTAGCTCGGTGGTAGAGTGCTTGCCTAGCAAGCACAGAGCCCTGAGTTTGATCTCCAGCACTCTCAACCCCCCAAAATCAATTTGCTCACCGTACTAAGAGTTACCCTGTTTGTTTATTTATTTATTGGTTTTTTGAGACAGGATCTCACTAGGTAGTTCAGGCTGGCCTTGAGCTCACTATGTAGTCCAGGCTGGCCTTGAGCTCACTATGTAGTCCAGGCTGGCCTTGAGCTCACCATGTAGTCCAGGCTGGCCTTGAACTCACAGCGATCCTTCTACCTCAGCCTCCCAAGAGCTGGGATTACAGGTGTGCATCACCACGCCTGGCAAGAGTTACCCTTTTGAGAGACTGGCAGAGCACAAGATACCCGGGAATTAATTGGTGCTGCTGTTAGTTGTATCATTTACTATAGCTTTAAGCATGTTCCTGCTGCTTGCTCATCTCAGAACACATAAAATGGATTCAAGTAATTAACAACTCAGAACAACTATTATGAGAACTAATTAGCCCCTACTTACAAAACGCTGTGCACAGCAACAATGCGAGTCTCCTCCTTCTGAGAACCATGTTTTCCTCCAGGGAGCGCCACTGCCTCAGTCCCCGCCCACCCCTGACTCAGCTTCCCCTCTGATGGCAGACCCACTCACAGTTGTCCCTTGGTACCCACAGGATGGCTTCCAGGACCCCTTGTGGATGCCGGAATTTGAGAATGATGAAGTCCCTTATAAAAAATAGTATAAACTGGGCGTGGTGGTACATACCTGTGATCCCAGCACTCAGGAGGCTGAGGCAGGAAGATTACAGCCAGTTCAAAACCAGCCTGGGCTACACAGTGAGACCCTGTCTCAACAAACAAACAACAAAAAAATGCAAGAAAGAAAATAGTGTAGTATTTGAATTTAATCTACATACACTCCCCAAAACTCTTTTAATCATCTCTAGATTATTTAAAATGCCTAATAAAGTGTAAATATATGCAAACACTTATTATACTCTATGGTTTAAGGAATAATGATAGGAAAAAGGTTGCATATGTTCAATATGGGCACAATATAAAAACTTTTTTTGGACATTTTTCTTTTATTAATATGTGTACTAGCTGAGTATGATGGTGTACGCCTGCAACCCCAGCACTTAGGAGACAAAGGCAGATTTCAGCAAGTATGAGCCAGCCTGGGCTACATAGTGAGTTCAAGACCATTCTGAACTGCACTGTGAGACCCTGTCTCAAAAAACAAAAAAAAAAAAGCATGTCTACTAAGAACAATCAACTCTACAGAGTTATGTAGTAAATATCCAATATCCCAACTCCCACGGGCTCTTAACAAATTAGCATACATCTCCTCATATCGTTTATATTTTTTAATTTTTTTTTATTAGTACCCGTTCATAGTACATAATCATTACATTCTGGGGAGTAAGTACATGTTCATAACATATCTGAATTCTTTTTATTTCTCTTCTCCCTTCCATCTCTAGATTCTCTTCCTATTTACAAAAGATCTATCCCCTTGCTTCTATTGTCTATATTTTCTCTTGCACTTTAAATTATTAATACTTTGACTTTCTCAAATAAGAAAAGTTATGCAGGAGCCGAAATAGGTCAGTTGGGAGAGCGTTAGACAGAAGAAAAGTTATGCACTATTTAAGCTTGTAGGTCTGATTTATTTCACTTAACATTATGGTCTCGAGGTGCATCCATTTTCCTACAAATGACTCAAATTTAACTTTCTTTACAGCAGAGTACTCCATTGTGTGTAAATACATTTTCTTTACCTATTCATTGGTTGATGGACACAAAGGCCACATCCAAGATTTAGCTGCTGGGCGTTGTGCTGCTATAAACCTGGGTATGTATATATCACTGCAATATGATGTCTCTAACTCTTTTGGGAAGATACCTAGAAGGGGAATAGTTGGGTCAATGGAATTTCTATTTTTAGTTTTTTGAGGAATCTCAGTACTGATTTACATAGTGGTTGTACTAGTTTACATTCCCACCAGCAATATACTAGTTGTACTAGTTTACATCCTCCCCAGACTCACTAGCATTTGTTTTCTGATTTCTTGATGATAGCCATTCTTGCAGAGTAAGATGGAATTTCAGTATTGTTTTGAGTTTCTCTGATAGCCAGAGATGTTGGACATTTTTCATGTGTTTATTGGCCATCTGTACTTCTTCTGTGGTTTTTGTTTCTTTGTTCTGTTTCTGTTTTTTGGGGGTGGGGTGCTGGGGATCAAACTCAGGGCCTTGCGCTTGCTAGGCAAGTGCTCTACCACTTGAGCTAAGTCCAACCCTTTTTTCTGTTTTTTAAGACAGGGTCTCACTATGCAGCCCAGGCTGGCCTCAAACTCGCAGTGATCCTTCTGCCTCAGCCTCCCAAGTGCTGCGATTACGGGCATGTGCCACCACGCCCGGCACCATTTGTGCCTCTTTTGAGAAATGTCTATGCATTTCAGTTGCCTGTTTCTTGATTGGGTCTTCTACTGAGGGGAGGGTGATTTTTTGAGTTCTTTATATATTGTAGATATTAATCTTCTGAGGACTAGCTGGCAGATTCCCCCCAACCCCCTGCATTTTGCATGTTATCTCTTCACTCTGTTGGTTGTTTCCTTTGCTATGCAGAAGGTTTTTAATTTGATATGATTGTTGATGCTATTTCTTATGCAACTGGGGTTAAATTTAGGAAGTCTTTGCCTGTACCTATGTCTTCAAGAATTTTACCTATTTTATCTTCCAGCACATTGAGTGCTTCTGTTTTGATATGTAGGTCTTCAATCTATTTTGATTTTTATCTTGGTACACAGTGATAGATATGGGTCTATACTCATTCTCTGCATATGGGTAAAGAGTTCCCTCAGCACCATCTGTTAGAGGCTATCTTTACTCCAGTTTCTGCATCTTTGATTCTCTTCTGTATTTTTGTTTGTTTGTTTTTTGAGTCAGGGTCTGCTATGTAGTTCAGGTTGACCTTGAACTCACTATGTAGCACAGGCTGGCCTCCAAGGTGATCCTCCTGCCTCAACCTCCTGAGTGCTGGGATCACAGGTGTGAACCACAATGCCCAGCTTCCTTAGGGCTTTTCTGAGAGTTCTACTGTTGCAGGCACAATTGATAAATCACTGGCTGTTGGAAAATTCAGCCTCTATCCCCCATCCCCGCCCCAGAGCTTGGGGAGTGGGCCGAGAGCTCAAGTCGCTGACCCCATGGTTAGCTCTGCTTGCAAGCATTTGCCCACCCAGAAGTCACCACATTAACATAAACTCAGGTAGGTGCACTTGAAAAGGGCTGATTATGAAAAAGACAAAAAGTGGGGTGTGGTGGTGCACCTGTGATCCCAGCACTTGGGAGGCTGAGGCAAGAGGATTGCTGTGAGTTCACGGCCGGCCTGGGCTACACAGCGAGACCTTCTCTCAAAAAAGACAAGAAAAGAAAAAGACAAAGACAAAAAGACTACATGTCCCAACTGCCCACAATGAATATAATCATATACTGCGAACATGTATACTAATAAGAAGAAAAACGTAGCTAGGCATGGTGGCACACGTCTGTAATCCCGAATCTCAGGAGGCTGAGGCAGGAAGATCACCATGAGTTCAAGGCCAGCCTGGACTACATAGTGAGGCCCTGCCTCAAATAAACAAAAACAAAAATAAAACTTTAATTAAAAAAAAAACAGAATAGAAAAGTGAGAAAAAGGAAAAAATGGCACTCCTTTCACCTTACTCAGGAAATGCCAAGGGTTTTAGGAGCTCTTGACAGGAACCGAGGAAGAAGAGCAAATCCACGTATTTCTTACTAACCCACAACGCCTCCCCAGTTTGGACCTCACGTCCGTTACCTGTTCACTGTCTCTTTTGGTCACTGGAGGCTAAGAGGGCAGGGCCAGCTGCCTTGTGGGCTGTGGTAACCCCGCACAGAGCGCGTTGTAAGTGCTCGGAAAACCTTCACTGAACCGGCTGCTCTGATGGCAGTGTCAGTTAACTCCCGAGGACAGCACGGCACACAGAGGGAGAATTTGGTCGGAGCCAACCATGCATGTAACGCTTGCTTGCTTTTCCCTAATCGGAGGACAAGAACCGAACGAAAAGTCCACCTGCATTTGTCCTCCAGCGCACTCCGGAAGGACCCTCTGCAGCTGCATCCGCCTTCTTGCGCTAATTCCGGAAGTCTCCGCTCATCAGGTCACGGCGCGCGGCCAGCTAGCAGCAGGGTTTAACTCTGCCAGTGGGCGTTTCCTGGAGGGGGGTCCCGGAAGTGGGGTCCCAGAAGTGGTCAGTCCCGGAAGTGGGCAGTGCCGAAACCCGCGCTCACGTGGTGTTCGCCTAAACTGAGGTTCAGCTCTGAGTTACCGAAATCGCAATTGTGTAAACAGTGGAGCGCGTTAGCAGGGCCCAGCCTACGCGGCTTCTTGCGGTCTTGCGGTTTCGGCTAATGGCAGTTTGTAAATCCTAAAAGGGAAATTAGGTGTAGTATAGGTTCTGGACGGAACCATGTCTTCCCACCCTCCCTGCTTGTGAGTTGAAGTCCTAATTCTGGATGTGACTGTATATAGTAATGGGAACTTTAAAGAGGCAGTAAAGGTTAAATAAAGTCATAAGGGTGGAGCTCTAATCCAACATGACTGGCATTTTTATAAGAACAGGAAGAAACACCAGGGAGGGGACAAGACAGGGAGGACAACGTGAGGCGGACCAAGAGATGGAGGGTGTGGGAAGGAAGGGCAAGGAAGGGGAAGCAAAAAAGAATTAAAATATGTTATGCAAATGTACCAACTCCCCACAATGCATGACATCATTATGTACTGTAAACATGTACTAATATAATTAAAAATTTGATTAAAAGGCCTATCCTGTAGTCTTTGCAAAAGTCATCCAAATGAAGGATTCTAATGGTCCTCCTGCAACGTATGGTCCATTTTAATAAATGTATCTGTCTACTCCATATAAACATCTCCACACACTGCTTTAAGGTTATTTGAAAATTTAAGAAATACTATATAGTATGATTGAAAGTATATAAAATCAGTAATAATTTTAGACGATGGTATTAACAGCCACATGCCATTACCTCCACCCTCACCTCACCCATGCCCTGCCCTGCGCTTGACCCAGATGAGTCAGAGGGCAAAGACTCCGAGTTCAGGGCCATTGCTAACCACACACAGAAAAAATCGCAGAGGGCGGCTAATCCCAGGTCCCCCTTCTCGCTCTTTTCCGTAGGAGCTCAGGAGGCACAATGCCAAGCAAGTGCACTGTGCAGACGGACTTCCTGCATCTCTGGGCCTTCTTGAAAAAATATATATTTCAGCAAGGCCTCGCTCTGCCACAGAGACCTCGCCCATTGGCTCCAGCTTTCGGTGTCATACGCATTCTCTGAAATAAACAAGGAATTTTTGCCATTGGGAAAACCTGCAGTTTTCAGGTAACATTACTCAAAATAAAGATGATCTTTCATTCTTTTTAAAATTGATAGAGGGCTGGGGATTTAGCTCAAGCAGTAGTTTGCCTAGCAAGCGCAACACCCTGAGTTCAATCCCCACCACCAAAAAAAAAAAAAAAAAAGAAAGAAAAAATTGGAAGAGTCATTTAGGTCTTAATTTAAAAATGCAGTGACATGCAGGTCTTTTCTTGTTGTTGTTTTTGGTGCTGAGCATGGAATCCAGGGCCTCGCACATGTGAATTGCTAACCGTGCACTCTACTGCTTAGCTACATCCTCAGAACTTCAAATTCACCTTGACCAGAGTAATATCTGATTTTCTTTTCAAGCTACCACAGAACCAACATATGAAAAAGTGACCAACATGTCAAGAGGGCACATCCCAACCTGTGAAATCCTAAATTAGTACCAGCAAGTAGTTCCAGAGAGCCCATTATTTGTTTTCTGTCATTCATTTGCATCTGAAATAACAAAGGCTAACCAGCATCCTGGTTCATTAACGAAACAAATGTAGAGGATTGAAGACCAACAACTATAGTAAATTACTCAGAGTAAAGACATAGACAAAAAAAGAAACAAACATAATAACATGAAACTTTCTTTTCAATGAATTAAGAGAAACTAGTAACATAAAGGAAACAAATTAGCATGTATACTGAGTAACTTTGAAGACAATGATACACAGTGTATTAACTATTCCTATTATATTTTGTTATGAAATTTTGTTTCTCACATAAAAAATTTTAAAATCTCAGATAAAAACTAAGAAATTCAATAACTATAGTATCGGTTTGGAATCATCAACATTGGTAATAGGATTTAATTTTATTATGTGACCTCTATGTAAAGTACATTTCATTACGAACAATAAACAACCCCTGTGGTCAGAGTGTTTCACATACAATCTAAAAAAGAAGTGACCTCAGTAACTGTATTTCTTTTGTCTTTCCCTCTTATCTATCCAGTTAGTTTCTTTATAAAAGCAAAACCAGCAATCTCTGTTCTGTGACCGATTTTCAATTGCGTTTCTCTCTTCTCTGGCTAGGCAGGTTCTGCTGAAGGTACTGTGCCCAGCAGAGGTGGCTACTTGGATCCAGGGTGCCCCAACTGAACAATAGCCTGCACTCCCAGCTCATTTCCCACTGGAAGCGTGTTTTCTCACAGACACAATGTGCTGGACAGGCCCCCTTGATAAGTCACAGGCTGTTTAAAGCTGAATCATTGACGCAGCCCCCCTATCACATACATTTTCCCAATCAATGTTGACATGGTTGCACTATTGTTGTTCGAACACTTTCTTATCTGGAATTTTAAGTGTCCTTTTCAAAATCACTTTTGATGAAGCCATTTTTGTCAACAAAACAAAGCACCTTCTGTTCTTGATGTATCGGAAGAGAGAGCACTTTAAGAGATGTCTTCATCTTCCAGGTCTGAATTTCTGCCCTTTTTTTCCCTCCCTTCTGTAACTGCAGTCACTAACTACTCCCAGCCCCAAGGCTCAGCCTACACGGATGATGCCACAGTGTCTTCCCAAGGTCCTCGGGCACTGAGTCAGTGGGCACTCATTTGGGTAGCTGCGCCCCATGCCTGCAACCCTCCGCAGACCGAGGGCCTCACATCTGCCAGGCAAGCACTCTACCACCGAGCACACCACCAGCCTATGCTTATCTCTTGATTAGCTGTTTTGTTTTTTTTTTGTTGTTGAGACAGGGTCTTACTTTGTAGTTTAGGCTGGCCTCCAACTCGAGGCAGTCCTCTTGCCTCAGCCTCCCAAGAGCTGGGATTACAGGCATGTGCCACCACACCCAGTGTAGCCATCATTTTCATTTTCTTCTTTTCTGAAGACTTAATCTCCACACAGAATTTCCTATGTGGATTCTTCTTGAAGGTTTTCTGGACCCCCTGGACTCTGTAACACACAATATATTCAGGTCCTTTTGTGTCTTGCTGCCTGTGGGCCAACTCCTGAAAGAACTAAATCATGTAGTTTGTCCAATTTAGAAATTTTTTTTTTTTTTAATGGCAGAGTATCTAGTCTGGTGCCAAGTACTTCTCCATCATAGCCAAAAGCAGAAGTCCTAGTTTCAAGCACATTTGATTTTAAGGAACCTTGGATCATCCAGACGAGGTCATCTATAAAGAAAAAAGCCCAGCGATAAATACCTGGAAGACACTGAGGCTTACATGCTGGTTAAGTCGAAGGGCATGAGTCACACAGGATTGTCACATAACACAAAAAAAGGTGAGAGATCAAAGACAAAATTTTAGCTTTTCCTGGCTAAGTGAAACTGGTAATAAGGCAGAGAAGGAGTCAAGTGTCCCAGGGGCCAAAAGAGAAGAGATTTATAAAAATAGTTTGAAATTTACTGTGTATTCTCCTTGTGCTAAGAGGCTTATTAAAATTTTTTAAAAGTTTAAAGAAAAATGCTTTTTTTATTAGTACATGTTTGTGATACATAATGATCACATTCATTGTGGGGAGTTGGAACATGCACATGACACATTTACTTCTCTTTCTATCCCCTTCCCCTCTCTCTCACCTCTCCCCTTTTCTTGGTCCCCTTCCCATTTGCTAGAGGTCTATCTCCCTGTTTCTTATTGTCTATCTTTACTTTTGGTCTTTAAATTACTTATATTTGGGTTTCTCATATAAGAAAAGTTACGTAGCCAGATATGATGGTACATGCCTGTAATTCCAGCACTTGGGATACTGAGGCAGAAGGATCACCAAGAGTTTGAGGCCAGCCTGGGCTACATAGTGAGTTCACTGCCAGTCTGAACTACAAAGCAAGACCCTGTCTCCAAAGAAAGAAAGCAAGCAAGCAATCAGAAAGAAAGAAAAGTGACATAATATTTAAGCTATGAATATGATTTCGCTAACATTATAGTTTCAAGTTGCATCCATTTTCCTACAGATGACTGAAGTTCATCTTTCCTTATGGCACAGTAGTACTCCATTGTGTGTAAATACATTTTCTTTGTCCATTCATCTGTTGATAGATATACAGGCTGTTTCCAAGATTTCGCTATTATGAATTATGCCACTATAAACATGGATAGGCAAGTATCACTATAATTTGATGTCTTTAACTCTTCTAGGAAGACACCTTGAAGCTGGGTCAAATGGAATTTCTAGTTTTAGTTTTTTGAGGAATTTCCATTTAAAAGCATCAATAAAGCTTTTAAGAGTTTTCGGTAAACTCTTAAAAGTTTAAGCCAGCACTGAATTAAAAATTATTTTCGATGAATCTTTTAACATAGCACTATTATCAATCCCATTTTATAGAGGAAGCAGGGGAAAGGCTATGTAACTTGCCGCGAAGGGCAGGGCCAGGACGGGGCGGCATCTCGGCTCCAGCGCTCGGCAACACCTGGGCGCCCCCTCGGGGGACGGAGGCGGGCGGAGGCGCAGCAGGCGCTAACCAGCCCTCAGCAGGCCTCCTTCCGGGCCCGCTGCTCCTCCGAGCCAGCACACACCGGGCCTCTGAAAGTCCCAGCTGACGTTGTTGTCTTCCTCAGAAGCCTCTTCCAGGTTTCTGTGCAGAAAAGGAGACTCATTCTCTAAACGCACTCATGGAAAACAACACCCAGCGCTCGGGCGTGCCAAGGAGAAGGCGAGAAAAGGGTGGTGCCTGTTCACGCGCAGCAGTATGCGCAGGCGCAGACGTGTCCTCTGCTCCTCGCTCCAGTGGGACGTGGTTTAGGCCTCCCCGCTGGTCTCAGGTGTTCGCAGGATTATCAGATTGACGACCGTTCTCTTTGCCTCCCGGGGGCAGAACAAAAGGAAAGAGGCTTGAGTGTCCGCAAGGGATCTAGGTGTAATAATGAGAACTCTGTGAGGTAGGGAGGTCCTGTGTACCCGAAGAAGTGCTTCCAGCCTTTCTGCCTTGTTTAGTGCTATAGATTCCTTCTCCACCGTATTGATTTTTCTGTTTATTATAACGCCAACAATGACAACTACAACAGCAAATGCTCATATAGTTCTTACTTTGAGCCAGGCACTGTTTTTAAGGTTTTTAATTCGTGATCACTCATCCAGTGCGCCCACAAAATAATATCAATACTATTGTCAGCTTGTTTTACAGAAAAGAAAACCAAGACACAGGGCATGGGGTGGGGAGTAAATAATTTGCCAAAGATCACACAGCCATCCTATGGCACAGCCAAGATTCGAAGCCTTAAAATCCACCCCAGCAATCACGACAGGACAGTGCTAATCTGTAAATAGTGCATTAGAATAGAATTCAAGAGGAGGAGACATGCTGACTAATTAATTGGCAGGACGGCTGTGGTAGATGTTGATTGTTAGAAAATAGCCCTAAAGAACCATGTGCCTCTTGGTTCACACTGTTTGTTCCTTCCCACACCGAAACAGTGCAGGACAATGACTTGCTTGAACCGATACAATGTGGTGGAAGCAACTCACTTTAAGGCCAGGCCTAACTGCGCCATGAAGAAGGCCAGGCTGTGTGGCCACAGAGAGAGGATACAGGGAGGAAAACAGAAGCACCTCAACCGACAGCCAGCAGGACTGTGGGAAAGGCAGCCATCTTGGGGTGCTCCATTTCCTGCCAAACTGACACAAGAGACACCACATAGGCCAGAGGTGGGCCAAACCTAATGAGCCTTGCCCGAAATTCTGAGTCTAAAATTTTAGATCACTATTTCTTTTTATTGTGGTAAAACATACATAACATGTAATTTAACATTTTGACCATTTCTTTGATGTTTTGTATAGAATCCTTGCTAACCACATGTTCTGCCACTGAGCTACACTCCCATCCCATTTCAACCATTTCTAAGTGTAGAATTTAGTAGCATTAAGTAAATTCACATTGTTGTGCAACAATCCCTACCATCCATCTTAGAATGCTTCTAAGCATTCATCCCACACTTCAACTCTGTACTCATTAAATGATAACTTCCTGTTTCCTGGCTCCCAGCTCCTGCTAACCATGGCTCTACTTTTGTTGTTGTTGTTGTTGTTGTTTTGGGGGGGGGTGCTGGGGATTGAACTCAGGGCCTTGTGCTTGTTAGGCAAGTGCTCCACCACTTGAGCTATATCCCCAACTCCTCTACTTGCTTTCCCTATGAATTGAAGTCAGTAAGTGTTTTTTTTAAATTTTATTTTAATGGTACATTTTAAAGACACATAGTGATAACATTCATCATAGGGCATTTGTACCTGTACATGACATATCTTGCTGCTGCTTTTTTTCCTGTTCCCTTCCCCTCTCTTCACCCCTCCTCCGTCCTTATTTACAAAAGCTTTGTTTCCGTTTTTTCCTTCTATTCCCTATTTCTCTTGTCTCTCCTTTCCTTTCCCCCTCCCCCTCTGTTGTTTCCTTTCCCATTTGAACAATTTCTTCCCTTTCCCAATATAATAGATTTTAGTCTTTATTTACACTTTCAGTTTCTCACACCAGAGAAACAAGGCAGTATTTAAAGATATGTGTCCAATTTATTTTGCTTAAGAGTTTGATTTTAAGATGCATCCATTTACCTAGAAATATCTCAAGCTTATCCTTTTTTATGGCAGAGTAGTACTCCACTGTATAAAAACATATTTTCTTTATTCATTCCTTGGTCGATGAGCATTTGGGCTGTATCCAAGATTTAGCTATTACAAACTGTGTTGCTATAAACATGGGTATGCATATATTGCTGTGGTATGATGCTTTTAATTCTTTTGGGAAGATACCAAGAAGGGGAAGAGCTGTGTCAAATAGAACCTCTAGTCACAGTTTTTTTGAGGAATCGCCACACTGATTTCCATAATGGTTGCACCAGTCTATATTCCTACCAGCAGGGAAGAAGGGTTCCTTTTTCCCCACAGTGCCTCCAGCATTTGTTATTAGCTGATTTATTGATAATAGCTATTCTTTCTGGAGTGGGATGGAATCTCAGTGTTGTTTTAATTTGAGTCTCTCGATTGACCAGCGATGTTGAACATTTTTTCATATGTTTATTTGCTATTTCTACGTTTTCATCTGAGAAGTGTCTATTCATTTCTGCTGCCCATTTTTGGATAGGGTCTTTAAATTTGGGGGGTCTGGATTTTTTTGAGTTATTTACATATTCAAGATGTTAGTCCTTTGTCAGAGGAATAGCTGGCAAAAATGTTTTCCCACTCTGGGTGTTGTCTCTCTAGTCTCTTGCTGGTTTCTTTTGCTGTGCAAAAGTTTTTAATAAGATTAGATCCCAGATGTTGATTCTTTGTGATATTTCCTGGGCAACTGGGGCTTTGCTCATAAAGTCGTTGCCTACACCTATATTTTCAAGAGTTCTATCTATTCTATCTTCCAGAAGATTTAGTGTTTCTGTTTTAATGTTTAGATCTTTGATCCACTTTGATTTTAGCTTGGTGCCTGGGGAAAGGTACGGGTCTAGTTTTAGTCTTCAGCATGTGGAGAGCCAGTTTTTCCAGCACCATTTGTTGAAGAGGCTGTTTTTCTTCTAGTGAGGGTGTTTGGCCCCTTTGTCAAAGATAAGGTGATAGAGAGTGTTTGGACTTGTTTCTGCATCTTCTAACCTGTTTTATTGGTCCTGGGGTCTGTTTTTTTTTTTCGAGTACCATACTGTTTTTATTACAGTAGCTTTGTAATATAGGTTTTTTTTTTTGTTTTGTTTTGTTTTGTTGGTGCTGGGGATCAAACTCAGGGCCTTGTGCTTACAAAGCAAGCACTCTAACCGCTGAGCTAAATCCCCAGACCTGTAATATAGTTTCAGGTCAGGGATTCTGATGGCCTGTGCTTTGCTTTTGTTGCCCAGAATGAAGTCAGTAAGGTTTAAGAGGGTTTGCTAATAGCAACATTTAAGTTTATATGGATGCTTAAACTTAATAATCCACTTTATTTTATTTATTTTTTGGGGGTTGCTGGGGATCGAACTCAGGGCCTTGTGCTTGCTAGGCAAGCACTCTAACCACTGAGCTAAATCCCCAACCCCAATAATCTACTTTAGAATGTATTAACATGCTTGTTAGTTCATTTAAATTTGTAAAAATTTTTATTAATACATGTTTGTAATACCTAATGATTACATTCATTGTGGGGAATTGGTACATGTACATAATCCATCTCCATCTTTTTTTTTTTTTCCCTTTTCGTCTTCTCCCTTCTCCTTACCTGTTGGTTTATCAAATGTCGGAATTTCAGAAGCATTAGAAATCAGCCCAGAGCTTCAGTGTACTTTGCCGTTTTATACATTTGATTCTATTATGTCATAACCTACAATGTTGTAGGCAAAATAAAAATTATACTTACCATTTACTTTGAGATTAACAGGGCAGCTTCACATTTATATTTCAGTTTTTTATTTTGTTTTTTCTTTTTCTTATATATCATTTTTATCTTTCATAACAGCCTAGTGAGGTCGAATTTTTTCATTTTCCATTCTATGAATCAAAGGACGGAGGATCAAAGAGTTTAAATAACTCGAGGATCATAGAGTAGAATAAGTTGGTCTGCAGCTCTTTATTGATACATCCTATTTGGGAAAGGAACTGGAGCAGGAAGCCAAAAGATGACCTGGCAGATTGATTGGAGGAGAAGATGCAAGCCTGGTCCTTGGACAACATCTGTCCTGGGAAACACCCTTGTGTGTGATCACTGGAAAGTCCTCTGCTGAGACGCACTCCAACCCAGGTGGCGCCCACAAAGTGTTCCATAGCGTATTGCTGGGCCCGTATTGAGAAGCAAATATGCTTGGCTGTATTTAGGGCAGGAAGAGCATAATGAGGCAAGCCAGGTACTGCCTCACGAAGAAAGGCCACAGAATCATGCCCTATACCGGAAAAGGACATGAAATCAATTCACTGGGTCCCTAAAAGATCTTCGAAATGAAACAGCAGAATCCATTGCGACGGTAAGGGCAAGTGTTCGTCTGTGGACTTTATTTCAGTTGCGTACGTGTACACACCCATCTACCTTCATGATGGTGTTGTTTGGGAACTGGATCCCAATATAAAATGCATTTGTTAGTGTGGGTGCTGCTGAAAGCACTTGCTAACCGCTGCCCCAGCCCACTTCTCTCCTGGCCACAGCCCCCCTCAGAGTGCAGAAACACTCTGCCGTCTGGGGGGAAGTCTACACTGTTCCCACCTGCCATGTCAAACACAGCAGAGAGACACACACTCCTTCAGCCCGGGGATCGGCTCCCTCGCCCGGTCCGGAATGGCTCGCCACGCTGCAGGTAGTTTTGCCCCCGTGCTCAGGTGACTTCATGGCCGAGAGGCGTATGAATATCACGCCGGCGTCCGAGGGACCCAGTCCCAGTCTCCTTTCTCCATCAAACACCTCTGTGGACTTTCCTGAAACATTCCGGGGCTCCATTCCTCCATCTGAGGAGTAGAAATGATCCGTAGGTCAAGTCTTCTACCAAAACAAAGAATGCTGAGAAGGTCGATGTCGCTGCCTCCTCACCTTCCCAAGGCAGGACCCTGGAATGAGAAATGGAGAGGGGAAGTCTCTCTCTTTTTAAAAGATACGTCTTGGGGCTGGGGTTTAGCTCGGTGGTAGAGCGCTTGCCTAGCAAGCACAAGGCCCTGAGTTTGATCCCCGGCACCAAAAATAAATAAATAAAATATACATCTCGTTTTTTTGTTTGTTTATACTTTTCCAAAGTCAATAGGGGATCCACAAATACTATCTTCAAAAGACAGCTAGAGTGCATTTCAGCTTTGAGGCAGGGATCATCTTAGCACCCACCCAGGTCTGAATGTCTGTCATCCTGAGCTCCACAGCACTTCAGCTTCACCAAGTACACAAGCGACTGTAATGGCGTATGTGTGACAGTATAGGGACAGGCACATTGACCACATACGAAATGCCGTCCCTCTCATTGAGCCGTGTGTAGGAAAAGGTACTTGAAATTCCTGAGTTACAAGGACACAGCCATGGTGACCCTTTATGCAGATGGAGACAGCAGGAACTCCTTGTTGGCGGCAGGATTTCAATCCTGGGGTCTGCAAAGGGAGGGCAGCTGGGTCAGAAACCATGCACAAGTCCTGGACACACACAGGAAAGTTCCTGGCAGAAGAAAGAGGGTCCATTCTTCTTCTTTTTGTTTTGCTTTTGCAGTGCTGGGGATGATCCCCAGGTCCTCGTGCATGCTAGGCAAGCGCTCTACTACTGAGTTACACCCCCAGTCACCATAGTTCTTTTCATATATCAGAAAAATAAGTCACAGAATCTCAGCAACGTGGCTCTGCTCTGCCTGCGTTGGCAGGGAGACCAGGGCAGAGAGTTCAGGGAGCCCTGTTTTCAGCCACACTGAGGACCAAGAAGTGGCCCAGCCCACTGTACTCTGGACACTTGGGCCTGACAGGAGCATTTTGAGCTATACTCAGGTGGGTTGGGGGCTCATATGAACTTGGCAGCTTTGTTTGCAATTTAAGAATAGAAATTTTTCCTGTCAAACAGAGAACATGCTTGTCCATTTGAATTTCAAACAAAATAATGCTATTCTGGGCTGATGTAGGCAAATTCATCTACACTGGGAAACTCCACGTGTTTGTTCAATTTCAGAATAAATTCTCAAACTGTGCATTTGGGTATGAGAGGAATTGTTCAACTTGCTTCATTTATATTTTCACACGGTATAGAGAAATGTATGTAATTTGATGGCTGATTTCTGTTCAAGATAATTTTTAATAGAACTTTTCCAAACAAGACACAATTAAATAGAGTGGAATACTGCCCAACTCTCTGCATATGGAAAAAAATTACAAAAGGGCACAAATTTAGGGAGAAAGTAAGAAAGACTTATTAAGGGCAATGAACTATACTATGAGAAGTAGTGACTCTTACTTCCCTCCCCCCGAACTGTCCCCAAGTCCAGCTTATCTCAGTAAACCACAGGAAATCTAATCTTCACCTCTACTATATATTTGCTATATTCTGCCTGACATTTTAAACCCTGTTCCAAATCTGGTTGGCTTCCAAGCACATGCAATACTGGAATGGAGAAACAGTAGTGATAACTATCTCATTTTTCTCTTTCTCTGAAACCCTGACAATGATTCTTTGTAAAATGTCTCAGGACACTGAAGGAAGTTATCGACAGCTATTATGCAGGAATCTGTCGAGAACTGATTATTGCCATTTATACAATATTCCATTTCATGTGTTACATGATTGAAACAAGCACAAAAGGCAATATGGTCTCTCAGCTGCCGAACCCAGGAGCGACCAGGAGTCCGGGTGAGGGTTTTCGGCTGCCGGGAGGACTGGATGATGACCGCAGGTGACCCAGGCAAGATGACCAGATGCACGCTGCTCTCCTCCCAGGCACAGCAAGTATGACCTGGCCAGACAGAAGAGATCTCCAGCTCTCTGGTTTCATAGAAATCCTTGCACCTGCGCTGGTTTTGGCGGGAGTGGCCCGTCGGAGGTCCACAGTTTGCAGACAGGGTACAGTCACCCGGATGGACATCATAGAGAAACCCAAAGCCTTTGGTTGGCGTTTTCATTTCAGCTAAATTAGTTTTGCCAAATCTTTTAACCGAGGCACTCTCTGGCTGAGGGCCGCCTTCTAGGCAGGCTCATCTCCCCATCCGTCCCAGGCTCCCAGGCCCCACGCTTCCCCCACTGGTGGTGACTCTTAGGAAACGGCACCCGGGCGTGCAGGAGACTGCGCTGTACGTCCCACGGCATCAGGAGTTTAGGCAGTTCTCAGGAATGACCACCCAAGGTGGTTTTAGACTTTTTTCTTTGATAAGCTCCCAAGTCTTTTTAATGGGAGAAGAAACACATAGATCATTTAATTCTACTTGCTCTAGGGTTTTGGTTTCATATTTCACCCATGTCCACCCGCCTTTTTCCCCAGAAACAGCAGACCATTCTAGTAGCTTCTCTAGATACACGCAGTAATGCTTACAAAGGATGAATGGACACCAGGGTACAGTCTTGCTCCTACTTCTCAACAAAGATGGTATTTTCTTTCATAATGTTGTACTTTAACACATCAAAAATTTTTTGTTTGGTTTTTTTTGCGACAGAATCTGTCTATGTAGTTCAAGCTGAACTTGAACTCACTATGTAGCCCAGGCTGGTCTCAGACTTAAAGCAATCCTCCTGCCTCAGCCTCCTGAATAGTGGGTAACATGTGTGCACCACCATACGTGGTGACCATGTCAATCTTAATTATTTGCTTAGGATAAAATTATGTGGAGTATATTTTTTATTTTTATTTATTTATTTTTTAAAGCAATGGCCAAGTTTATTCAAGAAAGTAAAAGTGAAGAGTGGGGGAGAAAGTGGCTCTGCAGCACGAACTTGGGACAAGTAAAGAGAAAAAGAAGGTAAAAACAAAAATAAAAATACATGCTGAGGCTGGGGATTTAGCTCATTGGTTAGAGTGCTTGCCTCGTAAGCACAAGGCCCTGAGTTCCATTCCCAGCACACACACACAAAAAAGTACACACTGTGTCTGGAAAACACAGTATGGGCTCTTGTGAAAAGTTATGACAGCTGTAGGGAGTATATTTTTATTATTCTATTTTATTTTATTTTATTTTGGTGCTGGGGATTAAACTCCAGACCTTCTGCTTGCAAGGCAAGCACTCTAACCACTGAGCTAAATCCCCAGCATGGAGTATATTTTTAAAGCATTTCTAGATTGACAATTATTTCATATGAGCTTCTGTATATGTGAACACATACACACATAAAGCAACCATTTTAAGAAATAAATTCTTTTTAGAGACATAATTTTAACTAGCCACCAAGACTGTGAATCCTTCTGGGGGAGAGTGTTTCAAATAAATTAAATGACTAAAGGTATTCAATGCATCTGTACCGTAAAAACACATCAACAATTGGCTGTCTCTCTACAGACAGCAGGTGTTGGGATGACGGTTTCCACAAATATGCAGACTGGCTCCATCCGCATCTCTGTTGCAGTTTGCGTTCACTCCCGTGAAGGGTGCTGGCCCTCTTGTGCCACAGGGCGTTGAGTGAAGCACCCGGTACGTTCTGGGTTCCAGTTTCCAGTCCATCCCTAACAAGTTCTGCCTACCATGGAGAACGCACCTTTGCGGCCCCTGAGTCCTGCCAGGTGAGCGGAGCAGGAAGCGGCATTCTTAGTGACACACGGCTTTGGTGACCTGCCATACAGGTGCTTGACCCCAGGCCTGGTGCCCTGCGCACTGTGTGGGGGACTTTTTATGGTCTGGCAGAGGAGTCCCAAAGCTGTGCTGCAGCCCCTGGGCTCCCTCCCCCAGCCCCAGGGCTCTGAGCGGTCCTGGCCCTGTCCTGGCCCGCGCTCTCATTCTCTGGTAGAGCCAAGAGTTAGGAGGTAGCTGGCACAGCACAGAGCCAGTACTGCGTGAAGGCTTGGCACAACTTCTGGTAGATACTTGAGGTGGGGAGAGGAGGAGGAGATGGGAGAGACTGGCCACAATTCTTGGAACTTGCCCCAAGGCAGGGAGCCAGGAAGCTTTTGCACAAAGTAGCAGAACATG
The DNA here is from genome assembly GCA_004026905.1 of Hystrix cristata. Taxonomy (NCBI): domain Eukaryota; kingdom Metazoa; phylum Chordata; class Mammalia; order Rodentia; family Hystricidae; genus Hystrix; species Hystrix cristata. Next base: position 22,255 of record PVJO010006868.1, read on the forward strand.
AAGTGTTGGTCTTGGTTCTCCAAACTAGAGTTCCTGCACTGGGGAAGATGTCTGAGAGGCTACCAAGCCATTTGTCCAATAATTCATTCATTCACCTGCTGATTCATTCAGCAGATAACTACTGAACACCCACAGGGGCTGAGGACAGAGCAGGGAACAAATCAAAGTCCCTTCCCTCCAGGAGCTTATGTTCTAGTGAGGAGGGATGAACGTCAAACAAATAAACAGTGCACTAGCTGTGATAAGTGCTGTGGAGAACAGGCAAGCAGGGTGAGAGGAAAAAGGACTATATGGGCCTTAAACTAGTTTGTTTTCTGTGACTATAATGAAAGCCTGAGCAGAGTAACTTTATAAGAAGAGAAGTTCACTTTGCTCACTGTTCACAGGCATGGCACTTCATCCAAGCACAGCTCAGCTCTGATGAGGACCTCGCGGAAGATGTGTTACACAGGCAGGGGCAAATGCATGAGGGAGAGGTGACATGGTGAGACAGGAAGTCAGGGAGTGACTCAAGGGTCTTGTGATTTGGGTTCCACGAAAACTAAATTAATCCCTTCCAAGCACAGCACCACCAAAGCCAAAGGAACTCTCACAGGGCCACGCCTCAAAGGGCTACCACAGCTCCACAAGTGCCACACGGGGACCAAGCTCCAGTGAGCGAACCCTTGAGGGACACATCCAGACCACCGCCAGGTCACAGCAAGGCTGGGGGAGTGCGCAGGCTGAGAAGGTGCTGGGCGCTGACAGTGATAGACCAGAAGGAAATGAGTCACAGGATATCCGGCGGAGGGACAGTGCCAAGCAGAGGAAAGGGAGGTGAAAAGGCCTCAGCACAAGGAGTCCTGGCCAGTCTAGGGGCCGGCTGGGAAGCCAGTGGGACTGGAATGGCACAGAGGGGGAGGCGGGAGGAGATGAAACAAAAGCAAAGGCAGGGCCGGTGCTGGGTGCTGGGGTCAGGGGAAAGGGCCTGGGGGATCCGAGCAGGGAGCAGGGAAACGGTAGGCTCTGACTTCCAGCAGATTCCTCCTGGCTGTGCATTGGAAAACACCCCAGGGCTGTTCGATGTGGAGCAGTGAAGAGTTGTTCTCTGAAGAGCTTGTGTATGACTCAGTTGCCCTCATATTTTCCAGATTGGTTTTAATGCTTCTCCCTAGAAGGGTTCCCATCTGTTTATTTTTCCAGTCATCGGATTCTTTAAAATGCAGGGGTTGATCTTGTCATCTTCCCTTTCCAGGCCTCAACCTAAAGCACTCTCATGGCTTGAGCTTGCTCTGAGGAGAAAGTCAAACTCCTTTTCGTGGCCTGAAAGGTCCTGTTGGACTCTGTCCTCACCTGCCACTTTTCCTGCTGTGGTTTCCTCTGTCCACCTCTCCACTCCTGCTGGGTTGGGCCTCTTCCTGGTACGTGGCATCCTGTGGCATCCCCCATCACTGCATCTCCCTGGTACCTTCTCCCTGGGTCTGTGTGGTTCATTCTTGCCTATCCCCTAAGGGCTCCAGACGTTTGTTGAATTAGTTAATTTACCAACGAAATAGGATGCATCAAAGGAAGTCACCACCGAACCCACCATTTGGAGTTATTACTTTGGGGGGGCTGCTGGGGATCGAACTCGGGGCCTTGCTCTTGCTAGCCAAGTTCTCTACCACCAACCTAAATCCCCAATGCCCCTCTTTTTGAAACTTTCTGATAGAGTTTATTTTTAAAATTTTATTTTTATTAGCACATGTTTGCAGTATATAATGATTACACTCATCATGGGGAGTTGGTACAGGTACCTAACATATCTTAATTCTTTTTAGTTCCCCACCCCCTCCATCTCTTGGTCCTCTTTGATTTGCAAAAGATGGGATCTAGCTCCCTGTTTTCTATTATCTGTCTATTTTGTTCTTTAAGGAGTCATTTCTATTTTGAAAGGAAGCTCAGATTTTACTAATACTGAAATTCCATTCAGCATTATTTTAAATTATGTGAGTATATACGATATTAACAAATTATGTCATTACATCTCATAACACCTTTCCTAGATCCTATAGTTCATTTTCTCATACCATTACATCATGACAAATTGCATGAAAAGACTTGTTCCATGGAAGGCATGGAGAATTTTAATTGCATACTCAAGGGAAAGAACCTATGTTCAGTCATTTGCTGTAAAGGCCGAAAGTATGGAGACAGTAGGAAGATCAGTAGTTGTCGGAAGCTGGGGGAAGAGAAGGGGAGATGAAGAGGTACAGCCCAGGGAGTCCTAAGTTGGTGGGAATAGTCTATGGGGTACTATAATGGTGGGCACATGTTATTATGCCTTTGCCCAAACCAATATTAGATTCAACACCTGGAGTGAAGCCTCATAAACTATGGGTTTTGGGTGGTAGTGATGTGTCAGTGTAGACTCATGATTCACAACAATGGACCACCCTGGTGGAAGACATTGATAATGGTAGTAATGGGGGTGTGCACATGGGGATGGGGGGATATGGGTTATCTCTGTATCTTTCCCATGGGGGAGGGATGTGGTATATCTGGGTATGTCTGTACCTTTCCCTCAATACTGGTGTGAACCTAAAACTGCTCTAAATTTTTTCTTTTCTTTTCTATCTTTTTTGTTGTTGTTGTTGTTCTTTGAGACAGGGTCTTGCTCTGTAGTTCAGGCTGGCCTTGAACTCACCGATAACCTCCTGCCTCTGCCTCCTAAGTGCAGGGATTACAGGTGTGCGCCACCACACCCAGCTAAATTTTTTCTTTAATTTAAAAATATGCTGGGCATGGTGACACACACCTATAATCCCAGCACTCAGGAGGCTGAAGCAGAAAGATTGCCACAAGTGAAGCCAGCCTGGGTTACATAGTGAATTCAAGGACAGTCTGAACTACATAGTGAGATGTTGTCTCAAAACACACACACACACACACACACACACACACACACACTTTGTTGATATCCTGTGAAATTCTGAATCAAGTGGTTCAGTATGGTGTGTGGCTTTACGTTTTGATTTGTTAAAATTACAATTTTGGGCTTCATGCCTCAGTTCCCCAGTGGAAACTGACTATCAGCTACCACAAACGTAGGCATTTCTATCACTGCAGAAAGTTCTGCTGGACAGCGTGTTGTAGAGCTCCGTCTTCAGGTCTTCCTGGTGCTGTGAAACACCTTCTGTTTCCAAGGAGATGTCTGTAACAGGGCGATAAGGCCTCTCTCTATCTCCTCAGTGGGCATTCTGGGCCTGCAGTGTGGCAGGAGGGTGCCATATGTGGACACACAGTATCTTATCTGATCCTCATAGGCTTAACCCCTGAGCCAGCTCGAGGAGCCCATTCTACAACATTAGTGCGATACAGCAGAAATCTGATGCCCATTTAAATCAGGTTTTCACCCTCAGCTCTTTAACTGCAAAGCAAATGTAAGCTGGTCGCAACACTATAGGCTCATACGGAGACCTTTGCCACAAGGAGAGATGGATGGCGTCTGTCTGCTGTGGACAGGCCGTGGCTTCCTTTCCAAGAGTTCATGTGTGGGAAACTTGGTCCCCGACCTTGAGAGGTGCTGAGGTTGAAGAGATGGGGCCTCATGGAGGCCGATCAGGCCACGGGCAGCCCTCGGAAGGAACTAATATAGTTCTTTTTTTAACTTTTTATTTTTATGGTACAGGGTTGCAGCACATAATGATTCCATTCCTCATGGGAGTTAGTACACGTACATGAACGTCTTCATTCTTTTTTTCATCTCCTTCCCTCTCCCCTCCATCTCTTAGCACTGCCCCTTTTGCAAAAGATTGTTCTCCCTGTTTCCTATTATCTATCTTTTATTTTGTTCTTTATTCATACTTTGTGTTTCTTATATGAGAGAAACCATGTGATATTTAAGCTGTGTGTCTGATTCAGTTCACTCAACATTATGGTTGTGAGGTGTATCCATTTTCCACCATATGTCTCAAGTTTACCTTCTTCATGGCAGAGAAGTACTCCATTTCTGTGGGACTCTGAATTAGTTCTTGTGAGAGGGTTGTTACAGAAACAGCAAGTGTGGCCCCTCCCCTCACTCTGGCTCCTGTCTCACTATGCGATCTCTCTCTGTTGTCTGTACTCATGACACTGAGATGCCATTTGCCCCGAAGCCTTTACCAGAGCCAAGTATCCCCCAGAACTGTTAGCTGGATAAACCTATTTTCTATATAAAGTTGTCCAGCCTCAGGTATTTCATCATAGTGCATCAGGTAAAATGTGCTAGTGCAAAACTTGTCAGAATCTAGAGAGCTTATAAATTCCAGTACCACGGGGAACTAACCCTGAAGCCCAAGATGGGCAGAGGACATTCAAATTTGACACTGCAAAATGCCTGGGCATAGTATTTTTCACCAAAGAAGGCCAAGTTATTCTTTATCACCTGAATTATAGACATTTTAATGTCCCCTGCCTAGTGGTCTGCTTCTGAAAATTATACACACAAACACACAGCCCAACACAAAGACAAGAAAATGTGGGAGAGGTTTCAGAGGGAAAAAAGAGTTTTGAAATGTATTTTGCATCAGACTTAATGTGTCCACACAGGTGGGCCTGACCCTTGTCAGCTAAGAGTAACTGAAAATCTATGTGATGGAACAGCACAAAGTGAAAGAGACTTCTTGCAAGAAACATTTATAATATTAAGAAATGGTGAGCAATTGATTTTTTCAATTGAAAATCAGTTTGTCTTCACTTCCACTAAGAAATGGTATATAGCTGGCGGTGGGAGTACACACCTATAATCCCAGCACTCTGGAGGCTGAGGCAGGAGGATCGTGGTGAGTTTGAGGCCAGCCTGGGCTACACAGTGAGACTCTGTTTTGAGAAGAACAAAGCAAAACAAAAAAGTGGTATATAAATATTTAAGGAATTTTGGTTTCAGCCAGGTATGGTGGCCTGGACCTGTAGTAGCAGCTACTTGGGAGGTTGAGGCAGGAAGATTATGAGTTCAAGGTCAGCCCGGGCAATTTAGCAGAACCTTGTTTCTCACAAAAATAAAGAAGCAAATAAACTATCCACAATAAAGAATATCAGTTTAAGGCCGCAACATCAAATTAGTGCCTACGGTGCCCTGCTGGGCTCGGCTGGCCCCAGAGCTAACTACGGCTCCTGACATTTTAGAGGTGAGAAAAACTGAGGCTCAAGAAGTTCAGGACTCATTGCTGGAGTAATAGGCAGTAGAACTGAAACCGAAAGCTGGGTTGACTTAGTCCAAAACCCTCTTCTGATCCCATCTGCAGAACTGCGATGACTCAGCTTTCTGTGATTTTTGTAGTTGAAATTCTGATTGAAACCAGAATATTAGAACATCAGTTTAAATCATTGTTGTTGTTGTTGTTGTTATTATTGCAGTACTGAGGATGGAACTCAGGGGCTTCATTGAGCTACATCCCCACCCAGCCTTTTTTAGGCAGCAGCGTGAGGTGGGGTGGGGAGTGCTGGGGATTGAACGCAGAGCCTTGTGCTTGCTAGGTAAGCGCTCTGCCACTGAGCTAAATCCCTAGTCCCATCCCTAGCCTCTTCTTGTATTTTATTTTGAGACTGGGTCTCACTAAGTCACAAAGTTGCCCAGCCTGGGCCTGAACTTGGAATCCTCCTGCCTCAGTCTCCCAAAGTGCTGGGAAAACAGCTATGCACTTTTATTCCCAGGTAGAACATAAATTTTAAAACCTGAAATAGTACTTCAAAGAAGTAATCAGTGCTCACTTCAGCAGCACATATACAAAGAAGTAACCAGGACACCTTCGACGCAAAAGTAGTTTAGTTTTCTGATTCAGAATATTCTTTTGTCTTATCAAACTGATTTTAAAGGTTATGCCTCAATCTATGGGAAATATCTAAAATTGTTTTTACTTATTTAAAAGTCACATCTATTTTAATTTCACACAGCTGAAGAAAATTCTCCCATCTATGAAGCAATGTGAAGCAGGGCTCTGCAAACTTTCTCTGTAAGTGCCAGCTAGTAAATATTTAAGACTTTGAGGGCCATGGAGTCTCTATCACAATACCCAATGCCGCCATTGCAGTGTGCAAGTGGTGATAGAAACTACATACACAGATTAGCCTGGCTTTGATCCAATAAAACTTATTTAGGAAATCTGAAATTTGATTTTTTGTTTTGTTTTGTTGAGACAGGGCCTTGGTATGTAGCCCAGGCTGGCCTTGGACTGTGGTGATCCTCCTGCCTCAGCTTCCCAATGTAGGATCCCAGCTTGAAAGTGAAAGTTATATAACTCTGTATGCCATGCAGTATTATTCTGCTTTTGATTTTTCCAACCATTGTAAGTATAAGCGCTATGCCCAGCACATGGGCAGGAATAACAAAAGGAGAAGCTGGAACCATGTTTTGGTCCTTAGCTGGCCAACTCCGACCCCAGAACATGATATCAAACCTGAAGGAGTAAAGAGATTTCCTTAAGAACACTGAGGAATCACAACTATGCTCCACTTTTTCTGTTTGCTGAGCTTCCTGAGTTGAGTCCTATTTTAAAGAAATGAAAATAATGAGAGCCACAAGAAGATGATTTAATAATGGGTGGGGAGGGGTACTGTAAAATTGGGAGCATGGCTGTAAGGGAACATGCTCAGAAGGGAAGTCAGAGGGCCGGCTGTGACGTGGCACGCCCTGAGCTGTAACACAGTGGCAAAAATACAACAGATGCTTTCTCTCTTTTATTTATGTAATACAGGTAGCTACTAATAAAGAAAATATAAAAAGTACTCTTCTTACTTCTATGAAGAAGTAAAATAAAATTTTATACAAAAGAATTAGAGAATAGCAAAAGCTAATACATTGTGTATCATAATCTTAAAAGAATGGCCAAAATGTTACCTGGAGTACAAGTCATAGACTAAAAAGACTCTCTCTTCAGGCTCAGGATTTAGTTCAGTGGTTAGAGTGCTTGCCTAGCAAGTGGAAGGCCCTGAGTTCGATTCCCGGTACATCCTCTAAAAAAAAGACTCTCAGGCTGGGGTTTTTAGCTCAGTGGTTAGAGTGCTTCCCCAGCAAGCACAAGACCCTGAGTTTGATTCCCAGCACACACAAAAAAAGACTCTCTTACAAAGAAGAGACAGATAAAAGTGCAAACTTTCTTTTCAATGAACTAAGAGAAAGTAGTATTGCAAATGAAACAACTTAGCATATATATTAAAATATTTTTGAAACAGCAGAATACATAATTTGGGGACTTATTTGGACTTCTCCCTACTGCCTATTTATTTTCTATTTTGCCCCCTTTTATGAATATTTCTCATATACTGTAAGAGAAACTATGTGATATTTAAGCTTGTATGTCTGACTTATTTCACTTAACATTTATGTTCTCAAATTGTATCCATTTGCCTATGAATGCCTCAAGTTTATCTTTATTTATGGCAGCATAGTACTCCATTGTGTATAAATACCACATTTTCTTTATCCATTCATCTGTTGATGGACATATACACTGTTTCCAAGATTCAGCTATTATGGATTGTACTGCTATAAACATGGATATGCATGTATCCTTGTAATACGATGACTTCTTCTCTTTTGGAATCTAGTAATGATCCCTTCATTCCACCACAAAATTTTTTGCCATTAATAATGCAAATTCTGCAAATATTAAATTAGAGGGGAAGAGGAGAGGAGAGCAGTAGGTTACATTTTTAATTACAATATTTACTGTCACAACCTGGAGTTAAAGGACTCAAAGATTTGCCTTAGTCTTCACAACACATAGATAATTTATGTACATCTTACATATTTAATATAGCATTACTTTGAAGATTTGCTAACTAAGCTCCCCTCTTATATACTCAATATTTATTCAGGGGTTTTTGTGTGCTAGACACTGTTCTAGCCCTCAATATGTAAAATATGTAAATAGACAGACTTCATAGTAAGCATTCTCTTATACACTTGCCCCTCAGTATCCAGGAGGAATTGGTGCCAAAATCCAAGGACACTCAAGTCTCTTATACAAAATTTGTGTGCAGCCTACCTGCGCCCATCCATATACTGTACTCTAAACCATCTCTAGATTCCTTATAATACCTAACACAATATAAACACTAGGTAAATGGTTACTAGGCTTTTTGTTTAGAGAAGACAGCAAGAAGAAAATCTAGACCTGTTTAGCTGAGATACTATGCTTTGTTTTCTTAGCTATTTTCTACAGGTGTGGTTTACATCTGTAGATGCAAAGCAGGGGGCAGCTGCACCCCTTGCAGAAGATGCATGCTGGAACTTCATTCTCACCAGCAACAGCACACCACCCTGATGGCCTCCATGTGCCAACCACCAAGGGAATAATGATCAGTAAAACTAAGAATTCATTGGTTAGTTGTTCTTTCCTATAAAGAGCTTTCAACATGTGGAATTACACAATGAGCAAATGCAAAACAATAAACTCACTTATGATTTGCAAGGCAAATCAGTGTAAATCTGAAAAATATTTTTACCATAATATATCCACCAAACTGTCCCCTACATGGAAAGAACTTCACACAGGTGTTTCTCACCCTCCTCTTTCGTTTCAGGTCAAAGAACTGAGACTCCGGCATGAGGCAGGGAAGCGAGGGAGGCCCCAGGGCTGGACTTTAGGGCTTCTTTAATCAAGGTGTTGCTATGTAGCTCAGGCTGGCCTCACACTCACAGCGATCCTCCTCTGCCTCAGTCTCCCAGGTGCTGGGATTACAGGTGTGTGCCAGCACACACCTATTTTGAAGGCGTCTTCTTTACCCAGTATCTCCTGTACTAAGAATTGGCAATAAACCATCACTCTGAAAGGAACCGCAGCTTGCAGGCAAACTCTTGGTCACACACAGTATTTCTGTTCAAAGTGAGCAAAACAAGGAAACATTTTTCTCCTTTCAACTCTCATTCTACAAACATAAAAAACTAGAAACGCTAGCTAGACCCAGGGGTAATTAGTGGACAGCAGGCCAAACCTTTTACCTGCAAGATCTCTTCCCGTGTGCCATCGGCAACTACAGTTGAAATTAGTCGAGCCACGTGCTTAGACAACTGATTCTTCCTTGAATAACTGATCGTTTTAGTCTTTTCATTGCTAATGATGCTGCTGGTACAACTGCCTTTCTCAGTATTTGCTACTTCTGGTGTAGGGTTGGTGTGGCCACTATTCTGAAGCTGTTGCCAGAGCACTTAGTGCCAAGTTTAGGGATGAAGGTGGAGATGGTGGCAGGGGAAAAGACACTCAGCGTTCTGGCTGGTCCCACACCTCGAGGCTTGGTTTAAGTGCGGGAACCTGACATCGGAGGAAGCAGCGCTGGTAACTGGCACCCTCCTCATTCTGATCTAGTTCTGGCGAATGCTGAAGGGCTGCAGTTCCAGCTCAGTTTTCAGGGTAGCTGGTGGTAGGAATTCTCTTGTCAGGATCAGCTCTGGACTGGAGCTAGCCGGTATCTGCCCATCTGATGGGTTTTAAAAGAGGCAGAGTCTCCTTCAAGGAGGACAGGCACTTTTTTTTCTTTTCTTTTCTTTTTTTTTTTTTTTAAAAGCAGGGTCTTGCTATGTAGTTCAGCCTGCCCTTGAACTCACTATGTAGCCCAGGCTGGCCTCCAACTCTCGCTGATCCTCCTGCCTCAGCTTCCCAAGTGCTGGGATTACAGCTGTGTGCCATCATGCCCAGTGTTATCAGTTTTCTAATACATAGTTTGTATGTTCCTCATAAAACAATAAGATTGGGTCTTAACAACTACCAATACACTGGAAGTAGTTTAAGTGATATTTCCAAGGTATCTGTAACAACTGTAAAGTGGTATGCAAATACCTGTGATTTCTCTTAGTGAAAAGTTGCAAAGAATTGAATGGGCAAATTGAGGGCAGTAAGAAAATGTATTTAAGTAGCAAAAGAAAAGTAAATTGGCTTCGCTGTGTGAATGAAACAGACCGGGTTGAAGGAGGGGGAGAAGTTTAATGACAGAATTGTATAAAATAGGGCGTGGGGTCAGGAAGCTAGAAGGACAGGAGAGCAACCTCATGGTATTGTTTCTATTTATTTTTCCCGTCTCAGTTCTCGTGAGAGTTTCCAGATCCTGTGAGAAGAGGGCATTTGGATTTTGTGCCCCAGGCTGATATCAGGTCCAGGCCACCCACTCAGGTTACACCTATCTTCCCAGCCAGCTCCAGCCACGCCCTACTCCTACCTCAATACAACTGTGGTTTCTCATCTAAATTGAAAGAAATGATACCTTTTATTTAGAGGTTGTCGAAATGAAAATTTTAATTTTTCAAAAATGATCAGCCTGGATTTCACCAATGGACCTGGAGTCAACAATCCCGGCGAGGTTTGAAAACAAACAACTATTTAGAGTTAAAAAGCCAGCCACCACCTGCATGAAAACAGTTCCAGGCTGGGGATGCCATCTCTTCCGAGCATTTCACTTGCAAATCTCAAGTGGCTACCCAGTGAAGGAATCCTTCTGCCCTCTGCCTCCTGGTTGCCTGTCCTGTTTTGCAGCATGTTCTGGTGTTTCTGGACTCTGCGTAGACCCTTTTCTAAAAGAGACCTGCCACAGAAAGACAATTATTCAGATAATCTACTGCAAAACCTCCCAGAAATTTTAGAGAAAATACAGGAACTTATCTGATTTATGTCCATAAGTGACTCTGCTTGCAGAGTTTTTAATTGTGGAAAGTTTGCTTCAGTTAGGAGTCCTCTGTCCCCAGCCAAATACCCTTTTATGAACCTACAGTTAGAGGTCAACAGATGATGTTCTAGAAAAGCCCAGTGTTGGATGATTCAGATCAGACCACATTGAAAGTCCCAAGGATCACAATCTTGGAGTCTTTTTTTTTTTTTTTTTTTTTTTTTTTTTTTTGTGGTGCTGGGGATTGAACTCTGGGCCTTGTGCTTGCAAGGCAAGCACTCTAACCACTGAGCTAAATCCCCGGCCACTGGGAGTCATTTTTGATATTGATTTTAAAATTTTTATCCTTGGACTGGGGATTTAGCTCAGTGGTTAGAGTGATTGCCTAATAAGCACAAGGCCCTGAGTTCAGTCCTCAGCACCAAAAAACAAAAACAAACAAAAAATTTTATCCGAGTAGGAGAAATAAAACAAAGAGTATTTTTTTAACCAAAAAAATACCTTTACTAATCCTCAAGGTAGCTAGCAAGCCAATCAAGTTGACAACTCAGCCTTTCTACCTCTTGTCAGTTTGACACCCAAACACATACTTAAACCATACTTAATCTCCAAATGGAGACAAGGTCATAATCCTGCCTGACATGACCTTAGTATCCTATGAACAACCCAAACCACAATTAATCCTTTTTCCAAAGTCTCAACAGTTCCAGCATTGTTCCAAAGTCCAAATTCAACATCTCTTCTGACACTCAAGGCAAATTCTTGGCTGTAAACCTCTAAAATTCTACAAGCCAGATATATATTTCCAATATGCAGTGGTACAAGATAAACATTCCCATTCCAAAAGGGAGGCATAGGAGGTCAAAACATAATAGGACCAAAGCAAGACCAAAACCCAGTAGGGCAAACATTAAGTCCCTGTGCGGCATCCAGAGCACATAGTGGTGAGATGTGCACAAAGGGCTCGAGTGGCCCACCCCTATGGCCTTGCCAGTGCAGCTCGAGCAGCTTCTCTCTTTGGCTGGCTCCACTCACTATCTCTAGCTTTCCTCCTCAGATATTCCACATTCCTGCCATCTTCAACTTCCTGGGATCTCTACTGCACCTCTGGTTTCACTCCTACAGCTTCACATGGTGCCCTCTCAGGGGCACATTGCCTGGTATCCATTATCTTCCTTTGAAATCTGGGTGGAAACTTCCACAACCTTGCAACTCTTGCATGCTGCATGCCAATAAAACCAGCACCATGTGGATGGTGCTGTGGTCTGCCACCAGCAAAAGCAGTAGCTAAACCCCCTAGACCATGGCTGCAGTGGCCTCTGAGTATCTTTATGACTGAGCATGGGGAAAGAATCCCAGGGAACCAATTCTCCAGTGGAAGTCCCAGGGGCTCTCTTCTCAAGTGAAAGGTTTATATTTTTGCACCCTTGAGCCTGCAGTGGATGCAGTCTTGTTGCTCTCTTGGATGCCATCAAGGCATCTTTCTTTTTGATTTTTTTTTTTTTTTTTTATCTTTCTTTTTGTCTCAACTCAAAATACTTGGTTTCTTTTGAATGACCCTAATCTCTTCAGCAACCACTCTTCCTTTGATCCTAACTTTATGGAGGGTTCTTTTGGGACCAAAGTTAAGTTTTTCAAATACTTCTACTGTGCTTTTAAAAAATTTTATCACCATCATCATCACCATTATCATCATCATCATCATAATCATTATTATTATTAGAGTTTTTTTAGACAGGGTCCTACTACACAGTTCAGGTTGACCTTGACCTCACTAAGTAGTTCAGACTGACCTTGAATTTGTGGCCATCTTCCTGTCTCAGCCTCCTGAGTGCTGGGATTACAGGTGTGTACCACTATGCCTGACTACTTCTGCTCTGTTTCTTCCTCCTTATTCTCATTACACATCTGGCTAAAAGCAGCTAACAGTATCCATGCCACAGACTGAACACTGGACTGCCTTGAAATTTCCTCCCCTAGATCAAAAAATGCTCTTATAATAATTACTGCCCATGTAAATAAAGCCTCATTTTTTAAAGACGTTGATCCCACCCAGAGCCTCATTCTTTGAAAATAATATCCTGCCTAATTGGAAAAGTTAAAAAAAAAAAAAAAAGAAGTTGCACTTGATATAAACCTTGACATTTGTACAGGGCAAGCTGAATTCTGGGTATAGCTGTCTAGAACCACCTTCATTAGTCATGAGAAATGCAAATTGAAACCACTGTATACTCGTTACAATGGCTAGAATTAAAAAATGGAAAACAAGTGTTGCTGCGAGTGTAGGAAAATAAGAACCCACATACATTGCTGGTGCATGTAAGATCGTACAGCTGCTGTGGAAAACAATTAGGGAGGTCCTCAAAAAGTTAAACATAAATTACCATTTGACCCAGCAATTCATTCACTTTTAAGTATATGCCTCAGAGAAATGAAAACATGTTCACACAAAAGTGGTATGTGAGTATTCTTAGTAGCATTAACCAAAATAACCAAAAAAGCAGAAAAAAGGACACATGTTCATCAACTAATGAATGGCTAAACTGGTATAGTCATACAATGCTACATTATTTGGCTAGAAAAAAGGATGAAGTACTGAGATATGGTATGACATAGGTGAACCTTAAAAATATTAGGTTAAGTAAAAGAAGATAGTCATAAAAGACCACGCATTTTCTGATTCCATTTATGAGAAATGTCCAGAGCCAGCAAATTTACAGAGATAGGAAGTAGAATAGAGGTCGCTTAGGGCTGGAGGAGATGGGGAGGTTTTGGGGGATGATAGCTCAAATGTACAGACGTGTTCCTGAGGAGGGAGAAGGGATGAAAATATTCTAAAACCGACTGTGGTAAAGGTTGCACAACTCTGAGAATATATGAAGAGCCACGAAGTGAACCCTTCAAACGGGTAGAGTATATGCCAGGTGAGTTATGCCTCAATAAGACTGTTACACAAAAATAAAATATGATTCAAATGACTCATCATAAAATCAGAGACAACGAGTCCCTTAAGAAAAGGTTCCAAGAAAAATTCACTTGTGAATAGGCATAAGATAGGAGACAGGAGGGATGGGTAAGGAAATAATGAATCCGAAAAGCCAGTGGGCCATAATCCATTAAGAGAGACCCAGTAGGCTGCAGAAACACTAATCATCGTGCCAGGAGAGAAGTCTCCACTGGGGACACACGAGTCTATACTTGTAGATCCAGGGTCATAACCTAATTAGTCAAAATTACGAGTATGTCAAAAATACACAAAACAGAATTTTAAAAATTGTGCCTAAAATTTATCATCATAACCATTTTTAAGTGTATGTTTAATAGTGTTAAATGTAGTCACATCATCATGAACTTGTCTGCAGAACTTTTCATCTGGCAAGACTGAAACTCTGTATTACACCTCTACCACCCATTTCCCAATATCCCCAGACCCCGATAACCCAACTACAGTACGTACTTCACAGAAGTGGAAAAATTGTACAGTATTTGTCTTTCTGTGGCCAGTTTATTTCACTTAGCACAATGTCTTCAAGGCTTCTCTGTGTTTGAAGCACATGTCAGAATTTCATTATTTTTAAAGGCTGAATAACATTCTACCATGTGTAAATCATCACATCTTGTTTATCTATTCATCCACCAAGAGAAATGTGGGTCACCACTTCCATCTCAGTTATGGTGAATAATTCTGCTGTGAACTCGGTGCACAAATGTCTCTTGGACACCCTTCATTCAACCTTTTGCTGTAGACCTAGAAGTGAAATTGCTGGATCCTGTGTGATTCATTTTTCATTTTCTGAAGAACTAACACATTGCTTCCTATACTGGTGACACTTGGTTTACCTTCCTACCAAGACATAATGGTTACAGTCTCCTCACATCCTCACCAATACTTGTTATCTTATGTTTTTCTGTTTGTTTGTTTGCTTGGGGAGGTTGTTTTGTTTTTATGGTTTTTTGTTTGTTTTGTTTTGGTTGCTGGGATCAAACTCAGGGCCTTGAGTTTGCTAGGCAAGTGCTCTACCACAGACCTAAACTCCCAACCCCAAGTTGCTTTGTTTTTAAATAATAACCATCCTAATAGGTATGCGACAATATCTTGTTTGTTTGTTTGTTTGTTTGTTTGTTTGTTTTTGTTTTTTGAGACAGGGTCTCATTATGTAGTTCAGGCTGGCCTCAAACTTGCAGCAATCCTCCTGCCTCTGCCTCCCAAGTGCTGGGATTATAGGTGTGCACCACCATGCCCGGCTAGGACAATATTTCATTGTGATTTTTTTAAAGACTAGGGTTGAACCCAGGGGCATGCTACCACTGAGCTACATCCCCATGTCTTTCTGTTTTTTGGACACAGTGTCTCACCAAATGCCCAGACTGGTCTCAAACTTGGGATCCTTCTACCTCAGCCTCCCAAGCAGGTGGGATTATAGGCATGAGCCACCATGCCTGGCTCTCACTGTGATCTTGATTTACATTTCTTTGGTGATGATGCTTCACATCTTTTCATAGGCTTGGTGGCTGTCTTTCTGTCCTCTCTGGAGACTCATTGGCTGAAGTCCTTGCTGGGTTATTGGGTTATTGGCAAGAGGGCTGTTGAGGGAATTCTTAATGCACAGACTATGCGTGGTGTGAATGGTTGGGATTTAAACAGGCATAAAGACCTAGGACTGGATACAAAGCTGAATGTTTATATAGATTTTTCTCAGTCCTTACATTTCATCAGGCTTATTTTTTACAATGTAAATAATGCACATAGGCAAAAAACTAAAGGATACAATTATCTTTTGGGTTCTATTGTTTGCCTATGGCTTTGTCATATCTTCTGTTTTACAAAGACTGTCATTTTTATATAGTTAAATATGTCCATCTTTTCTATTAATTTCAGAGTTTTTCAGCCTTACTGAGAAAGGGATATCCTTTCACCCTGTAGAAAAAGGCAAAAGATGAGCTGAAGAGAAACCAGAGTATGCTCTACCCTTTAGATGGAACACAAAATAACCCAGATTTCTTTGTGCAGTATCTTCTTTGTGTTTTGTTTTTACATTTAAGTTTTGGCTCTCCTTGGAATTTATTTTGTATTGGTGTACACAGTATTTGTTGTCATTCTGTCTTACAAACAAGGTTCTGTTATGTTGCCCAGGCTGGCCTGGAACTCCCAGATCAAGTGATTCTTCTGTCCCAGCCTCCTGTGTTACTGGGACTACAAGTGTGTACCACTGTGCCCAAATTTCGTGTTGGTGTAAAGTGGGGCCTTTTTTCATTTCACACTCTCCCTCCCTTCCTGTCATATGTGCTTATATACGGTGCTGGGCATTGAACCCAGGGCCGCATGTTTGTGAGGCAAGCATTCTACCACTAAGCTAAATCTCCAGACCTTTAAATTTCATTTTGAGACAGGGTCTTGCTAAGTTTCTCAGCTGGCCTCAAACTCGTGATCCCAATGCCTCAGTCTCCCCCAGCAGCTGGGAGTATAGCTAGTACAGGTGTGCACCACCATTCTTGGCTGGTAGATGTCTCTCTCTCTCTCTTTTTTTTTTAAATTGTAATACTATGTGTTTACCATGGCATATTTGTGTGCTAATCTTAAGCATATTTACATAGTTTCCTTCTAGTCTTATTTTTCTGAGCTATTTGATCAGGAATGGCTAGTAAATTCTACCAAATAAATTTTCAGCATTTATTGATATCCTTATATTTTCTCTTTTAGTTTAGCAGTGCTACAGATTTGTAATAGATCACTTGATAATGAACTATTCTTGTACTACTGGAATTAATCCTGTTAGGTTACAGAATATTGTTGTTTTGCTACACAGATTTTATTTGCTAATATTTTATTCATATTTTTTGCAACTGTATTCATAAGTGATATTGGTCTATAGTTTTATGTTCTTGTCTTAGTCCTTAGTAGTGCTTCTATAGCAAATACCTTAGACTGGGTTTTTTTAAAATTTTAGTGTTTGTTTGTTTGTTTGTTCTATTTGAGACAGGGTCTCACTATGTAGTCCAGGTCGGCCTTGAATTTGATATGTAGTTCAGTCTGGAACTCATAATCCTCCTGTCTCAGCTTCCTAAATGCCACAATTCCAGCTGTGCACCCCCACGCCCAGCAGAGACTGGGTACTTTCTGCAGAATGGAAGTTTATTTCTCCTAGTTCTGGAGGCTGGAAAGTGCCCACGGTTGGGCTGTGTGGTGAGCATCTCTGGCTGCACCTTTGGAGCAAGTGGGGGCTCTGTGTCGGGAGATCTGAAGATCACCTCACTGGATGCTGCGCGAAGCCTCTTTCCAAAGGACCGTAATCCTGTTCGCAAAGGAGAAGTGAAATAAGCCCTTAGAAATCCCCTTTAATACTACTCGGTTGCAACCCTTGAGTTTTGAAGGGTCACATTTTTCAAGTTTGGTATTAAAGTCTGATATGCTATTGTATTTTTCTATGCTATAATCTTTTTTGTGATGCCAGCTGGACCCCAGCTGGCCATTGCGCACGCTGGGCAAGGGTTTGAGCGGCAGCCCTAGCCCCAAAGTTTGTTTCACAAAATGGGCTACAGAGTTTCTTCTGCAAAGGTAAATAAGTATGTCGTTATCTCTTTTTTTAAAGTCCCAGCTGGGAAGCCATTCAGGTTTTTCTGGTGGTCTTTTTCTGATAAAATTCCTAATCACTTTTTCAATCTTTTCCACAGTCATTGGCCGACTCACGCTTTCTACTTCTGTTTGGGTCAGTTTTACTCACTTGTTTTCTCATTGGGAAATTATTTCTTTCCTTGAAATTTTCTAACTGCTGCTCTAGAATCATGTGAAGCTGTCACTACTGATTTCCTCAGTCTGTGCTGTATCTGTGGCTCGCTCCTTTCTCTCTCCTCCTTTTGGCACTTTCTTCTCCATGTGGTGTGTGTAATGAGGCAGAAAGGGTTGGGGAGATATTTATTTCATGGCTCTTTCTTTCCTTTTTTTTTTAAACTTCCACTTATCTATTTAGACAGCATCTTGTTGGTTCCCAGCCTGGCCTCGAACTTGTATCCTCCTGTCTCAACCTCCTGACCAGCTGGGATTATAGAAGTATATCACCACAGTCTGCTTCATTGATCTTTTCAAAGAACCAGAATTTACTTATCCCTCCCGCTTTGTGATGCTGGGGCTAAGTGCATTCTACCACTAACCTACATCCCTAGTCTCCTCCCTGTTTTGTTTTGTTTTGTTTTTGTGGTGCCAAGAATGGAATCCAGGGCCCCACACTGACTAGGAGAGTGCTGTACTACTGAAGAACTCCATATCGCTGGCTCCTATCTTTTTTTCTTTTTTAAACTGGTTTTAGTTTTTAACTACTTTTTTCTTATTTTTTGGCCATTTTCCTTTTTCTCATTTCTAAAGATAGATTCTTTGTTCTTTTAATTTTATTCTTATTCTCTGATAATGGTTAAGTCTATAATAAACTATCACTATTTTTATAATGAATAAATTTTACATTGTTTGAATTTATTTACATAATCGATACCATTACATAATGTTCTTCATCTTGTTTGGTTCTTTCAATCTTAATTTTGTCTGGTATTACTATTATTAGTGTTGATTTCTTCTTCTTTTTTTAATTTACGAACATGCGTTGGTACATTGTAGATATACATAATGATCACATTCATCACTGATTTCTTTTTTTTTGCATAGGTTTCTTTGATGTTTTAAGCATGTCAATTATACACCTGAATTCATACTGTTGAATTTTATTTTTTAGTCAGTTCTGGAAGTTTTTATTTTTTTAATGGGTACATTCAATTCATCAGATCTAGTATTCTACATTGATCACTTTAATTTAGATTTTGGTTTATTTTATTCTGTATTAATCGGGTGAATTTAGATTTTGGTTTCCTCTTCCTTTTTTCCTACTTTTGTTTATTTCAACAAATTACTATTTATGTGTGTGCCACCATCTGGGTTTCTCTTTGTTAATCTGAAGTATCTCCATTAAAGGTTATTTCTCTTTTTCTGCATTCTATATCAACAATATACTTTTAGTAGTATCTATAAATGTCACTCCCTGAGATGCAGCATTTCCCTGCCCCATGTTCTCCATCCAGTTCCACTGTCCTTCAAGTCCCCCCCGAGCATGATCCCTGCACATTACCACTGTCCTCCCTCCTCCGTGGAGCATCTGGGCCCTTCCTCCTCATCCTGCATAGATGCGGGAGCCAGGACCCCTCCTGCCGCCTTGGCCTCATTTCCAACCTTCTATATAAGGCAATTCATAGGCTGCCTCACCCATTTCCTGAAATGACTGAAGTTCACAAAGAGCAGGCTTCTGTACGTGCAGTCTGAGCACTGTGACAGGGAACCAACGGCAGGGAGAGGACTGGCACCAGGATCGCAGTGGACAGTCATTAACAAAGTATTCTGACAGTCTCTACATTTCTGCCATGAGCCAAAAGGATTCCAGCTGGGTGATTAGGCACAAGATCACCATACTTGAGACTGACTTCTCCCAGCTAAGGTCATTTATTAGAGAGTCAATGTATTTAATGGGTGACATTCTAAGCCATCAGAATCTAAAACAACTCTGGAAGCTAAATGGCTGCAGAAGAGGAAATGTTCTGATGGGAAGGTACGGGGTTTTCTTGTCTTTTTGTTGTTGTTGTTGCTTGTTTTGTTTGAGTTTTTTGAGACTGGCTCTCACTATGTAGCCCGAGTTGGCCTTGAACTCACAGTGATCCTCCTGCCTCAGCCTCCCGAGTGCTGGGATTACAGGAATGCACCACCACATTTAGTGGGAGGGGATAGTTTTGCAACATGGAACACTGCTTGGAAATAGCTCCAAAGAAGGTGTCTGAGAGGACAGGTTCCAATCAAAAGACTTTGAGGGAGCAGAAAGTACCTAAAGGAAGAGAAGCTAAAAGAAGAACGGAGCAAAGTTTGGCTTTTTCCTAGGTGTTGCCTCCTCCTCCTGATGGCTGAGAAACTCATAGTGTTACCCAGACTCAGGCCAGGACGAAGACGCTCTGCCGGCGCTGCCCAACGGAAATACAATGAGAGCCACGGTGTAATTAAGTTTTCCAACAGCTATGTGTAAGAAAAAGCAAAGAGAAATAGGTAACAAATATTACCAATGTACCTTAACTTAACATGGCCACAATATTATTTCAACACGTCGTCAATATAAAGATTACCACCCAGCTCCATACACTCCTGTTTGCCTACCGGGCCTGTTTCTGCAGCCAGCCGGCAGGTCACAAGTGCAGCGCATGTCAGCGCCCACCTGTCACCTGCGGGTCAGACAGCTCAGCTCGGGGGTGCGGGCAACCGAGCTCCGTCAGCGCTCACCTCTGCTGGGAATTACCAGGCAGCCACAGCACCCTTCCTAGTGAGTTCGGGTGTGGTTGGTCTCTCTGTTAACGCTGGCACCAGGACAGGAGTTTAAGCCCCCTAGAAGATCAGTTTCAGGAGGCGGGGTTTGATCTGTTGTAGGCTGGATCCAGAACAGGCTCCATCGTGAACCGAAACCTCTAAAACTGTGTGCCCAAAATAATCCTTGCCTGTTTTTAAGTTAACTCCCTCGAGTAGTTTGTTAGGGCAACAAAAAGCTAATGCATGGAGCGTTTCACTCACTCCTGTATCCCGCATCTACAGCTCTGATGGGCACTCAATAGCCTTATTCAGATAGAGTTGTAGAGTTAGTGGACACAACTCATTTCTAGCAAATTACAATTGCCTGGGAATTATTTTAAGTTGATGCAAAACATTATAAAGAGCACATTTTCAAAATGTGTGAATTAAAATAATATTTTAAATCAGTTTTAAAATGGAAAAGAGCTACTTGCTCTCTCTTTTTTTCCCCACTCATAGTAGTTCTGTTCAATAAAAGTTCTTCTTCTTTTTTTTTTTTTTTTTGAGACAGGGTCCTGCTGTGTAATTCAGGCTTGCCTTGAACTCTGCTGTGATCCTCCTGCCTCAGCCTCCCAAGTGCTGGGATTACAGGTATGTGCCGCCGTGCCCAGCAAAGAGGACTTCTAGAACTGCTTTACTTTTTTATTTTTTATTCTTGGTTTTTTTTGAGACAGGGTGTCACTATGTAGTTCAAGCTGGCCTCACTATGTAGCCCAGGCTGGCCTTGAACTTGCGGTGATCCTTCTGCAAATTACGAGTGCTGGGATTACAGCAGTTGGCCTGGGGTTACAGGCGTGTGCACCCTGCCTGGGCCTATTGAATAAGAATTCTAACATTTAAAGATTTCCTTGTAGGCATTACACCATTAAAAAAAAACAAAGGAAATTGGCCCATAACTGTATTCATTACAATCCTATAAATCATATTGTTTGCCGCATATGCTACGTAGTAGTATGTAGTAAAATCTTTAACACTTTGCCAAGTTCTCTATAATTTTAGTCTATTTCTAAGCAAGTTCCCTTAAGAAGTGCGTGTTGAATGAGCAAGCTTATTCACAGCAACTGACTCCATCACTTCAGACTTAAGTCACTGCATTTTTAGGGCTTAAAAAAAGGTTCTCAAGAATTTTAACAATTATTATCAGTGTCACGATTATCATAATAACTATTTGCTGAGTGCTAATAATGATCTAAGAACAATGCTAAGAGTTTCACATACATTATCGCATTAAAGCTTTTCCAATAATGTTAGTCACTTGCTTAAAGTCATCTAGTTAATACGTAAATAACCAACATTAAAGCCCCGGTCCGCCTGACTTTCAAGTCTGGAATCTTGTCCGTCCACCGTCCTCATTTATGTAGATGAGAACATCGTCAAACTCAAAAATCATGTGAGTTGTCCCAGATCACATAGCTAATAAGTGGCAGGGCCAGAACTAAAATCGACCTCTCTTACCCCCAGGTCCAGATTCTTTTCTTTATGAAACACAATTTATGCACAGCCCAAACACAGCACATGTAATTTATTTAAGGTTTTTAAATTTTTATTTTATTTATTTATTTTTGTGGTGCTAGAATCAGACCCAGGGCCTTGTGCATGCTATGAGTGTGCTTTAGCACTGAGCTACATTTCCAGGCCAAGATGGATGTATTTTTACATCACTGACATTCACCTCTGACCTCCACAGAGAGAGAAAACTAGTGATTATGGATTTTTAGTCTATTTTGCCATCAATAGCAAACTACTCAGCAGCTAGGATGGCAAATAGGAAAGCAGACCGAGGAACTGAGCAGGGGACATAATCATTGATCCTGGTCCCAAACTAAGCCGATGAAGTGAGCCATTCTGCGTGACAGCGGTTAGTGATTAACTGTTACTCTGATGGATACGCAGCCGCGGCGGGGGAAGAGCCCAGCGAGCCTTGGTGGGAGCTAAGAAGTGTGAAGGACGGTGAAAGGGAAGAGAACTGCTTTGGGCTTTTCTGGGGGTGGGAAATGTCTCACAGTCCCTTCTCTCCAGCACCCAGATGGCCGGGGACCAGACCCCGGAGTGTCCCCACCCCGGGTGTTTTCAGGCTGACCTGAGCATTCCACTCTGGAGAGCAGCAGGTACCCTGCCAACCTCCTAAGCCCGAGTAGGACTTAGAACAATGGCCTGCTCAGTCCTGGCCGGCTGTCCCCAAGGCCACCTCTCCTCCATTTAAGTCCCTTTTGATTGAAGTCGGTTGAGTGCTGTCTTATCCGCATTAAGGAGTTTGGGCTACTTGTGGCTACAATAAGGTTTTTATGCCACACAAGCGTAGTAAGCTCATTTCATTTCCTGTGTCCCACCATTCTAGTAGGGTTGTGACTTTGAAGTTCACAATTAATTTTTGGTCAGCAAACTAGGACAGAAAAGGAGAACTAGACCTGCACACTCCTTAGTAAAATATGAGCCGTGTGACGTGGAAAGTCTGGGGCAGGACACACGGTGACTAATAATCAATTACTGGAGGTGTGTTCACAAGTTTTAGCACAAACAGCTGTAATTGTTCCTATACTTCCCTTGCTGGCCGATGTGGAGAGTGACACAAGAAAAAAAAAATGTGCATACTTCCTACTCCCACTGAAACCTCTGTCTCTTACCTCATGTTCAAATACTTTGAAGTTAGAAAAAACAAAATAGGCTGGGGGCAGGGTGAGAAGCTCAGGGCGGAGCCCAGTCTTACCATGTTGGGTTCAATTCCCAGCACTGCAAATATTTAAAATAAAATCAGTTTCTGATATCTTCGTCAATCTCCTTTTTCAAAGTACTGTAGTTTTCATTGTACAGATCTTTTACTTCCTTCGTCAGATTGATTCCTAGGTACTTCCCAAAAGAATTAAAATCATTATACTGTAGGGATATATGCACACCCATGTTTATAGCAGCACAGTTTGTAATAGCTAAATCGTGGAAGCAGCCCAAATGCCCATCAACAGCAGAATGGATTAAGAAAATGTGGTCTTTTATACAATGGAGTACTACTCTGCCATAAAGTATGATAAGCTTGAGATATTCCTAGGTAAATGGATGCATACTCCTAAGTGAAATAAATCGGACACACATGTTTAAATACTGCATAGTTTCTCTGGTGTGAGAAACTGAAGTGTAAATAAAGACTAAAATGTATTATATTGGGAAAAGGAAGAAAATGTCCAAATGGGAAAGGGAACAAGGGAGGGGGAAAGGAACAGAGGGACAAGAGAAATAAGAAATAGAAGGAAAAACTGGAAACAAAGCTTTTGTAAATAGGGAGGGAGGAGGGGTGAGGGGAGGGGAATGGGAAAAAAAGAAGCAACAAGGTATATCATGTACAGGTACAAATCCCCAATGATGAATGTTATCAATATGTACATTGAAAATGTACCATTAAAATAAAAAAAAAATCAGATCCATAGCTTTGTTTTCCCTGGTTTGGGGGACAGTCAGCTATTCAAGTGGGAAATGCAATGAGTTCCTTCTTAGGAGGAAGAAATGTGCTTTCCTGGGTATGCAACTTGGGCGCCATTCACCTTCATGTGTCTCATAAGCAGGGACAGAAGTCATGGTGACGGGATTGACATCCACAGTACCAAGGAGTCTAGATGTGCGAAACTGTGACAGCCAGCTAACCACAAGGCAGCAGCGATGAACAGGAGTTTTATGTGTCAATGATCGCAAATGCAAGAATGTCATCAATTCTGTTACTCACTGAAACGACATTTTTAATTTGCAAAGAAAATTCCTGTTACAGGCACATATTGAGAAATTAAAATATGGGCCTGCCACTGGACTCACTTAAGTGACAGAAAAGTGACATGGGGGTGAAGTCCACCAACGACGTTCATTTGTGACAGGTAAAGTGTTTAGGATTTTTGGGGAAGTCAATGGAGGGGTCATTTGAAATTAAAGTGATGGTTCCCCTGCTGTTAAGACTCATCTTTAAACAGCAGATTGATGCTTTCTTGTGGTTCTGCCATCAGCAGTCCCATTACTAGGTCAGCTTCTAATCAAGCCCACTAAATGCTGAAAACCTGCCTGTCTCTCCTGCGGCTCGTCTACCCCAGGTCATCACTGTGACCCAAATTCTTCTGATGACTTAGGGCACTGCAACCAGTAAAGCACGATGTCTGAGGGAAGAACAACGTTCCTCTGGCCTTTGATGGTCTGATCGAGCTGGAGCTGGTGTAAGACAAGGGCTCCAGCTCGCAGGCCACATTGTAAAAGATGCCTCCAAAAGAATTGTCACCTGCAGAGAGGAAACCAGGATGGCAGAGTCACAAAGCCTGTGGGGCCGCTGCCTCGCACACCACCGTCTCGTCTTCACCTCTCGCCCTTTACAATTCAGGCTCTGTGGCCCATCGCCGCAGCTGAAGGAGACTCCAGCACCCCAAACCTGGCAAGCACCTTGCCACCCTTGCCCCATCTCACCCTTCTATCATGATTGCTGGGCAAAAGCCCGGCGCTGGGTCAAAGCACCCGCCCAGGTCCCTGCTGAGATGCGCAGGCTGCTGAGCCGGCAAAACTCACCCTCCCACAGATGTGGATTCCACCAGAGTTGCGGGGTCTGGGTTTTGATCGGTTCCTGACAACAGCACGGTAGTCATCTAATGTTTTTCCAGGCAGCTCTCTCTCTCTCTCTCTGCAGCCTGTTTCACAGATTTCAGCTGCTTCACTTGCCTCAGACCTCAGGCACCAGCCTTTGAACTGCTTGCCTGCACTGACGGTGCTGTTCACACAGAAGCCCCTTGATGGCCTGCCCTGTCCTGCCCGGGCGGGAGTAGACGCCTGACCACTCGCACTCTGGGGTCAGAATACAGGAAGTGCTCGTGTGAGTTTGCTGATTTCGTTAGTGTAAATAGCCCCACTGTGGCCAATAATTGCATTAGCGTGATGTTAGCCCGTTTGTAAATTCCTGACGATGTAACTGTGGGGTCCTGTGAGCTTTGAGCACCTGTGGCAGGAAGCCCAGAAGAGCAGACTCATCTGCAGTGAGCAGGAAGAGGGTGCTGCTGTTCGCGCCTTCTACACCACCTTCTTCTATCAACTGACGTCTCTCTCTCCTGTATCTTTATGTTCAACTTCCCCCTCTTCATTGGTGACTTCCTTTCATCATTAGCACTTTGGTTAGCTCTGTCCAACTTCTTCCTCCTCCTCCTCCTCCTCTTCTTCTTTTTCTTCTTCTTCCTCTTTTCCTCCTCTTCTTCCTTCTCCTTCTTTTCCTCTTCCACCTCTTCCTCCTCTTCTTCCCCTTGTCCCTCCCCCCCACTCTTTGTTTTGGACTAGAGTTAAACCCAGGGCCTTCACACGTGAGCTACATCCCCACGTCTTTTTATTTTTTCCCTTGAGACTGGGTCTTGCTAAGTTGTTGTGTTATCCATGCTGGGCTCTAACTTGTGGTCCTCCTGCCTCAGCCTCCCAGAGTGCTGGGATTACAGGCATTTGTGACCAGGCATTTGTGACCAGGCCCATCTCAGACTCATTTCTTAAAAAGAATTTTTTCCACTGCCTTATCTTCAGGCCACTCAGGTACTTAGTGAAATCTAAGTTTCCACTGAAATTCCAAGTTACCAACAACTTCTTTGTTACTAAATTCAAAACAAATGTTCAGTTTCTGTCCTACTGACCTCTCTCTCCTCAGTATTGGACACATTCACCACTTCTTCCTTTCCTTGGCTCGGGTGACACAGCGATCCCATGACTGTTCCTTCCTCTTGGCCTCATCTCTGTCTGCTTTTTAAGCTCCACCCTTCTGTGGGCTTCATACTTGTTTCTGTTCCTGGTGGTTGGATTCCAAGATCCCATCTCTTCTCATGTGACTTCCCCCAGGACCTCATCTCCTACTATGGTTTCAATTTCCATCTTCAGGTTGATTTCTGTGTTAGCCAGCTGTCTGTCACTGTAACAAATACTCAACCTGAACAACCTCAGAGGAGGAAAGGTTTGTTTTGGCTCACAGTTTCAGAGGCTTCAGTCCATGGTTGCTTGGCCTGTGAGAGCTAGTACATCATGGCAGGAATACATGGTGGAGAAGGCCTGCTTGCCTCATGGAGGTAGGACAGCAGAAAGAAAGGAACTAGCCAGTGTCCCCAAATCCTCTTCAAGAGTGCAACCTTGGCGACTGAATTCCCTTCACGGGAAGGTTCATGACCTCTCCATAGCACTGCAGGCTGAGGACCAAGCCTTTGGGGGACACTTCAGAGGCAAACTACAGCAATGACTCATGGGTCTATGGCCCTGGGCTAACCCTTCTCCAGAGCTTTAGACATGTGGCACTCACCTTGCAGACGTGTTCATTTAGCTAGCTTTAGAGGCAGCCCAAGCCTAGTGTTTCTGGAACTGAAATCTTTCCAGATTTCTTCTCCTTCTGTGAGAGGAAGGAGACACAATGAATGGCCCCAGATATCTCATGCCAGAAACTTGGAATGATCTTTGATTCCTTCTCTGATACCTTATTCCAATTGCTTAGCAAGTTCTGCTGATTCAACCTCCAAAATACCTTTCCCCATCTGCCTCTCTCTGCCCTCATTGCCACCACCCTGGTTGCAGGCCTCTCTCAGCAGGATTATCCTTTGAGTTTCCTAACCAGTGTACTGCCTCACCTCACCCCCATCCAGTCTCCATTCTGCAGCAATGTTCCAGAAACCAAAGTAGAGTGTGTCGCTTCCTGCTCAGAATCTCTTGATGGCTGCCTGCTGTTTCGTCACGTGTGTGATCTGACCCCTCATCACGCTCTGCCTGCTTCCCAGCCTGGTCCCGTAGACCTAACTCTTCCTAGTTCCCTAAGCACAGTGTGCACTGTCTCATCCCCAAACCTCTCAATATACTGTTTACTTAGCCAGGAGCACCACAGCTGATGTCCTACCGCGCCCCAGCCCTCTTCCTCTGACTTACTCATGTTAGAACTCACTTCTTGTACAGGTGCTGCTAGCCCAGCTCTCTTGACCTCTTCCCTCATCACATTTATCAAGCTGAACTGTAATGATTATTTTACTTCTCCATCTCCCTCAGAGACACTAACCTCCACGAAGGCACAAATCAGGTCTGTTCTCTTCAGCTTGACTTCAATCAGCAAATCCTGTCCATTAACCATCATTTTCCCATCCCACCTGCTCCGGCTCCCAGCAACCACTAATCTACTTTCTGTCTCTGTGGAACACAAATGTCCTCAGCAGCTGACAATGGGAAATACTGAGCCTGCACCTACTACTAATTTTTCAAATAGGAATATTAAGTACCCGGGGCTGGGGATTTAGCCTAAGTGGTAGAGTGCTTGCCTAGCAAGCACAAGGCCCTGAGTTCAATCCCCAGCAACCCCACAAAAAAAAAAAAAAAAAAAGAATTTAAGTAACCAACTCAAGGTAAATTATTAAACTCTCTCGTACCTTATATTCCCTTACTTTGAAAGGATGCCTACTCACTCAAGGGCCCAGGCCATAAGGTGGATGACATTTTTCAATAAATCATCTATATGTCAACTGATTTCGTATAAAACTTTGTGCTATTTGCTGGAATATATTTCCAGTAACGTAAGTGCTGGTTTCTGAGGCTGAGACAAGAAGACTGCAAGTTCAAGGCCGGCTTGGGCAACATAGTGAACTGTCTCAAAATGAAAACAAAAGGACCGGGGATGTAGCTCAGCACTCCCTGGGTTCAGTCCTCAGTACCACAAAAAAAGAAGGACGAATAAAAATTAGTATTAAGAAAAACCAACCACTGCATTGTTAAGAGTCTCATTGTTTAGACAGATAACATCTAAACATGTCTTAAAATATCATGTTGTTTCTATCCAAAGTCTATTTTTTAGCTAAAAGACTTTTTAGCTAAAGTTTTAATTTTTTTCAGAACTATGTAATGAAAAACAATAGTGAAGAAATCATAGACATTATTTTAAAGGAAAGATACCTGATGCCTCTCCAAGAACTTGATGCTTATTTTGTGAATTATAATTGGAAAGAAAGATTAGTTAATCTCTTCCCCAAACATCATATCTAATGTTAATTGAAGACTCTGAGGTACCAGATTCAACACTCAAACTCTTGCTTTCATTACCTTATTTAATCCCAGGGCAACTCAGCAAGTTAGGAAATGGTATGATCTTCATTCTGCAGATGAGGAAGCTGAGGCCTGGACATGAAATGGCTTGTCCTGGGTCATGCAGCGTGTAGCTGATTTCAAGTGCTCAGGTTGGTCTCTGGCATAGTACCAAGCATCCACTTTGAATACCTCTTTGATAATAGAGAAATATAAATATATATATTTTTGGGACCCTTGAGGAACATGTGCATGTCCTGACCACGAATTCTTTCTCTCTCAGACTGTTAATGTGATTATTACAGGCAGGGCAGAACCGGTGAAGCCAGGCAGCAAGCTGCTTAATAGCTTAACAGTTGAACAAAATCACTTCCAATCATTTCCTCCCCACAGTGCTAGATATGCAATGCTAAACTGTCTTATTTTCATTTTTATAATTTTAATTGTTCAAGATTAGCTGCCTAGCACATAGTGGGAACTTGCTACATATCTGTTGAATAGGTTGATGCATTTGTCCCTTTGCGAAACTGTATCACACTGCCAGAGGCAGGACCTGCAAAAAGAGAAGCGTAGGGTAGAAGAGTCCCAGGAGCATTCAACACTGCAGTTCTATGAATGTGGGCATACGACTTGGTCCTGAGGTACGCACCACAGCTGCTCCCTAACTGCGTCAGTTGTATTAGTCTTGTTTCCTTAACCAGATTTCAAGCAAAGTCTGAATGATGATTGTCATTCATTTTTGGTGGGCGTTACTGGGGCTTGAACTCAGGCCTCCCAAGTACACCTCCATGCCTGGCTTAAACTTCCAGGAAGTCCAGTTTATTTTTTTTCTTTTGTTGCTTGTATATTTGGGATCATGCCCAAGAAGCATTTCCTAATACTAGGTCACAAAAGTTCATTCTTATGTTTAGTTCTAAGAGTTTTATAGTTTTGGCTCTTAAATTTGGGTGTTCAGTCCATTTGGGGTTAATTTTTGGACATGACACACATACTAGTGCTCTAACTTGGATATGAAACATCCCCCAAAGCCTGTGTGTTGAAGTGTTGGTCCCCCAAAACTTGGCACTATTGGTAGGTGGTAGAAACTAAGAAGTGGGGCCCAGTGGGAGGGCTCCTGGTCCTTTGGGGCATACCCTTGAAGGGGCTGGTCAGACTCCTCTTTCCTCTTTCTCTCTTTTGCTCCTTTACTTGGAGGTGAGTGAGCTATTGGCGCTGCAGTGTGCCCCCTCAGGAGTTTTGCTGCAGGTCTCAAAGCTGTGGGACCCACTGATCATGGACTGAAACTTTTACCCGGGTCTTGGGGTGCTGTGCTCTTCCCAGGGGTCCTTCCTAGGCTCTTGTTGTCCTAAAGAATTGGACAGGAAACAAAGTAGCGCGGTTTTACATTTACTAAAGGTATCAAAGGTAAGAAAAGAAGGGAGAAGAAGTGCTCTGCAGCATGAGTGTGGGACAATTAAAGTAGGAGAGGAAATACGCTCTGCAGAGTGCAGAGTGCAGGTGGGAGGCACTGAGAAAGAAAGCAAGCAGTGGCCACGAGGCCCATGGTTGCCATCTTTTATACCCCCATTCTGATGTCAGAGCCAGGCCGTCATGCCAAAATCCTGCTGGATCTTGTGCCAGAAGAATTGAAGACAGCACTCTGGTCAGTACCAGGTGTGGAGCTTGGAAGCTGTTCTGTGCATATCTTGGACATCCACAACTGACAGGTCACCCCTACTCGCCCAGTCACTTTGCCATGTCCTAATCTCCTGCCTCAAAACCTAGAAAACTGTGAGCCAAAATAAATCTTTTCTCTTTGTAAACTGATTATCTCAGGTACCTGTCACAGTAACAAAGTTGACGAATACAAATAGCATTTATATTTCTATGTATAACTATATGTTAGCTACTATCATTTATATAGTAGGAATATAAACAATTATAGATTTAGGCAGTGAAAAATGATGAATTTCAAGGACTGAAGCTTAATACATAAGAAATCACAGCAAATACAGTTAATTTTAACAAAAATTAATCAGAAACTGTCTTGTCTTGAGGGTAATAAGGGAAAATACAACATAAGCTTACTTTGTAGCATACATTAAACTCAGCAGTTTTTTCATAGCATTTCCTTAAACTTTATCTGTATCTCTTCCATGATATTTTCAGGTAACAGGAATTTTGATAACCTATAATATACTGTCATGTATTTTCAGAAACAGCCAATTTTAAGTTGTTTCGTCCAAATGAAATAGAAGAAATGAGTGACATCTAAGGTATTACCTTCTTCAGTAGTTGATATTTGAAAGTTTATTAAAAACAGGGTAATGTCAAAATACCTACTCACTAGGAATACTGAACACCTCTCATGAACACAGATTCAATTCGAATGTATTTTAACAACAATATGAAGTGTGTAGCTGAGAAATGGAACAGACAACAGCAGGCTTCAAGAAGAGAACAAAGAAAGATCAAGCTGGTTTGTCCAACTCTGAATTCCCATGTCCCAAACAACCAGAGAGCTTTGTAGAAATCCCACTATAGAAGTTTCTCGTAGTTTCCAGTCCAGACACACAGCTCATTTTAGAGATGAAGGCCGTGTGACACAATCGGGTACTTTGCATCACAGGTAGAGACTCCTGCATACTTAGCATTGTTTATTCCCCAGAATCATAACTTATATTAATCCTATATTAAATCCAACTTTCTGGGGGGACATTTACAATGATTAAAAAGGACATTCTCCTAAGAAGTAGTTTTTAAAAATTAATCTTGCATGGAGACTGAAGCAGAGGCTATTTTTTTAATTTTTAGTAAAATTAGAAAGTTTGGCTTTGAGGCACCAGTAATGTTCTGAAATATAATTGACTTTATCATAAGCAGTTCCAGAATTATACCTTTCATCATCAAAAGAAAACTCTCTTGTAACAACTTCCATGGGAGAATATTTTGCTCATGCATTTGTTTGTTTTGAGACAGCATTTTGGAATGTAGTTCAGGCTGACCTTGAACTTGCTATGTAGCTCAGGTTAGCAGCAAACTTGCAACTCTCCTGCCTCAGCTTCCCAAGTGCTGGGATTGCAGGCATGTACTGGCAAGGGTGACTGGCCGGTACATGCCTGGCAAGGGTGGGAACATTTCGATATGGCACATACACAAAATCACATGTGGCATCGTGGTTGCTCTTTGGAGCAGTGGCTCCCAATCATTTTTCTAGGTGAATATTAAAGATGTGTTTTAGGACATTTTTCCACTTAGGGTGACAGAAAGCTGCCAAGACTATATGGGTTTTGCTGGGAATGCCCACCCTAGGTCTTCTTGCCTCACAAGTGCTGGTGAGTGCATCTTTCCTTGGAGGGTCTGAAAGCCTTCTAGGTGACACTAACTTGTGTGTGATCTGGGACCTTGCTATTCAAACTGGGACACCGGTATAAGCACCGTGAGGGCAGAGGTTGGTGTGTGCTCCTATGCCCCAAGTCTGGAATACTGTACTGAGCGTTTAGAGACGAGAGTCAAAATGCCCGGCATAAAGAGCATGCTTGGCAGGATGAACAGCCAGTTAGACTATATGGAGGGACAAAGAGGGCAAAATGACCTCGCGAGCTGGGAAATACTTTACTAAGTATTAGTTTCTTCATCTCTAAATGAGGGCGGGCTGGGGATGTAGCTCTGGGGTAGAACATTTGCCTAGTGTGTGCAAGGCCCCAAATTCAGTCCCCAGCACCACAATCAATCGGTCAATCAATGAGTAATTACAGAATCCCTCCCATAGGGTTATGACAAGTATGAAAGGGGTACTGTGACTAGTCAGGGTAACGACATAGTGGTAAAGTGTGTGGGTTCCAGAATTAAATTCCCTAACTTTGAATTCCAGCTCTACAACTTACTATCTATATAACCTTAGGCTACTCACCAAAGCTTAGATCTAGTTTGTTTTTTTTTTGTTTGTTTGTTTTGTTTTATTTTTGTGGTGTCAGGGATCAAGCTCAGGGCCTTGGGCTTGCTAAGCAAGCACTCTGACCACTAAGCTAAATCCTCAGCCCCAAGATCTAGTAATAGTAACATGTAACTCATAGATTTGTTGTGGGGATTGATGGTAAATAATTCTTTAAAATATTTGGTAGTGTTTTGTACATAGGAACTTCTCAACAAATGCTAGTTATCATCATTATTTGTTGTTATTTTTATTTGCCAAATGGAACCATTCAGAATAAGTCGGATATTCCTTTCCTTTAAGAATTTGAGGGGTTGAGGATTTAGCTCAGTGAGAGAGTGTTTGCCCAGTGAGTGCAAGTCCCTGAGTTTGAACCCCAGCACTCCCCTTCCCAAAAAGAATTTGAAAATGACTTTGTTCTAGGAGACTAACCATCCTCAGAAGTTTCAGTCATTTCTCAGCACAGTTTTCAGACTCTGCGCCCTTCTATCTGTTATCCTCTGGAGGGGTCCCAGCTTGCTGATGTCCCTGTCCTTTAACACGAGACACCTGTATCTGACAGGCGTCTAAGGAGCAGCTCTCTTAGGCCCCAACCACCTCTGCTCTGCTCTGCGAGTTCTACTTCTATTAATGCTGCTCTTTCTACGTTACTATCGATAATGTCATAGCCAAAGTTTCAGCCCAGAGCTTTTTCACACATGTTACCATTTAATCAGGTCTCGCTTGTTCTTTAATGATTAAGGTTTTTCACAGTTGTTATAATACATTTTTTGTCTTTCATTATCATGGCATGCTATCCACTGTACCTAACATACTGTTATTATCATTTTTTTGTAGTGCTGGAGATTGGACAGCTAAGTACATGTTCTACCACTGAACTACATCCCCCAACCTGCCTAAAATAATTTGGAAGGATAATTTGAGGCCTGGATGAAAAGTCCCTGCGTCTGAAGAAGACTTACATTTGTTTTTATTAGACCCCTGGGGCCACAATCAGCAGGAGACCGACTGGTCCATGACCTGAGATTCCCCAACTCCCACAACATCTGCGTGAGGTCTCACTTACTCGCCACTCACCTAAACCCTAAGAGCACAGCCCCCGTGGGGAAGGACAGTCTCTCCTCGGGCTTTCCCTCTTCCATTGGCCCCAAGCTTTCGTTTTTGACCTCCTCACCCACCAGGCCACATCAATGAAGCTTCTCATTTGTTCGATCAAATGCCCTCTGCACAAAAGCAGACGCTCAGTCTCATTACCTTTCTGGGCTCCTGGTTTAGCTTTGATTTCATCCTGTCATTACAGGAAAATGCAAATCTACCCATACCTACTCCAGTTTTTTGAGAAGGTAACAGAACTAGAAAAAAATCAACCAAAGAGCATTTAAAGTGAAATAAACTTCACTTCCTGGCAGCCGGGCGGCAGGCCCTGCAGAGTGTCATGGAGCGGCCCAGGAGGTGGATCTGGGACAGTGTGTATGAACCTGTGCTGAGGAGAACAAGAGGCTGCCAGGAGTTTCCAGGAGAAAAGAATTTTAAGTAATGACGCTCATGTGTGTGTTGCTGGGGACTGAACCCAGGGCCTCGCACATGCCCAACAAGCGCTCTAATGCTCAGCCCAGTAATGAAGATTGCACACAGGAGCTACTTGTACATGGACCCTCTTAAATGTCTGCAAGACTACTCTCTCTGTGTTGGCTTACTTCTTTAAAGCAAAGTCACTCTGTGGTGGTGCCACAGAAACCACTGCTGCTGCTTAGAGAAGAGGAAGGGAGGGCGGACACAGGACAGAAGAGAAAAGTGGCGCCACAACGGCGTGGATATAGAAGGGACATCTCGTTCTGGTAGTATTTAGCCTTTACCACATGGCAAGGCATTTGAAAGTTAAGGGAACCATGTCCTCTCTATTCTAGGAGGTCACTGTCCAGTGATGAGGGGGAACAACATATCATCAAATAATTCACATATAATCCACGGTAACCAAATTTTGTTATAATGTTCTTTTTTTTGTTTTTTTGAGACAGGGTCTCTCAGTATATAGTCCAGACTGGCCTTGAACACACTATGTAGCCTCGAACTCCCAGTGATCCTCCTGCCTCAGGCCCCCAAGTGCTGGGATTACAGTTGTGCACCACTATGCGTGGCGTATAGCATTCTTTCTAAGAAAGAAAAAAAGTCCTTGATATCCAGAGACTGGCCTTAAATCTGGTGCTGGTCTGAAACTGGCCTGGAGTTCACAGCTGGGCCATTATTCTCCTGTCAGAATCATTGCACAGACTACCAGTGCTGGTCAGGGTCATGCTGAGATCATGGGGAAGTGAGAAAAACAAGATCACTTCATGTTGTTTTTAAGTACAGACAAAAACAAGGTCACCGTGTAACCCATAAAATATCAAAAAATTTTTCTCCCATCTGATATGAGTCACTAGTATGTGTTACCTTTAGAATTTTAGCCTTGCTCTCGACTGCTTTCCGTGTACACACGGAGATACGCAGTCGTGGATTGTCCTTGCATTCCGACAACATTCAGTCCAGAGTGGACTCCTGTGTTCTTGGCTCCCCGAGTCATTATCGACGGGCCGGTTAGGCAAAGATAGCCAGCAGCTAGAGAGGCGCTGGGCCCAAGCGAGAGTCAGGATGACCAGGCCTTGGTCAGATAAGCAGGAGCTTGAGATCAAGAGTTAACAAGAACCAGGTGGACAATCAAGTCCAGGGACGTGACAATCGAGGTAATAGCAAGGTGCTAGATGACCATTGTGACAACTGCTCTTACCTATCTGGGAAATGTTTTTTCCCCTCATTTTGTTCTTTAAATATACCACTTAGATAGGCTAGAGGCCCAGAGGCACCTGCTTGCTATGTGCCTTGAGCCGTCAGAGGCTCATGTCTAATTCGAGGTTGTTTTGGTCCTACAGGGTGACCTTAGGGCCCGATCCCTGGTCATTTTGTGGACTGAAAACTCCTGGAGAAGGAAGCCTTGTGACAACGCACTTTTGGGTCCTCTCTTCTTAACACTCCTCCTGTCTACGCCTTTGTTCTCAACTTTCTTCTTTGACTTTGCGAGACCTGGACCCACGTCAGGCCATCCTAGAACACATCCCCGAATCCAGTCTGAAGCTGTTCCCAGCACCCTCTTTCTGAGATGTCCTTCCTGATCCTGTGTGTGAATATCAAACCCGTCGTGTCCAACTTCAAGTGTGCTCTGAGTGGGCTTTGGCTAGAAGGCATTGTCATTTCAGATCTATCCTTTAATTATCTTCATAAGAAAAGCATAATATATAATTTATATAAAATGAAAAAATATGTAATTTATAGACGATCGTTAAACAACTAAAGGTTAATGTAATTCAGAATTACAAACAGAAACAGACAAAGCTGGAATTGGAACACAGGCCCTTTGCATGCTTCTTGTGACTTTGAACAACTAAAGACGGGAAGCAAGAGGAAGGAAAAGAAAGAAATCCAAAATGAGAGAAAAAAGTTCTTTTCCTGACCTAGTACAGCTGCCCCTTTGATGGAGCAACGTAGCTCTCTTCAAATATTTTATAACAGGTTTTAAATTCATTGGACTTTGCAACCAGAGGAAACCATTCAAATACAACCAAGATTTAAGAGAAGATATTTTCTTATTTGTTCCATAACAAAAATAAAATTAATCATTAAATTGAAGCCCATAGCTATGATGGAAGAAATGTCCTTTATTATCCCCTATCATATTTCTTTCCCCGCTGGGAGACAGCCTGCCTGCATCCTCTCCTTTAGAATAATGTCCTTCCTTAAAATAACTGAATAGCTGAGGATGTAACGGTTTCTTTTATGTCACGGAACTTTTGGGTACCTGAAGGATAGGGGCAGCAGAGTTTTCTCTGAATATTTTTGTATTTTTCAAAAATGGAAAACCAACAGACTGTATCACTAATGCAAAACACAAGGTGTAGCTCAATAGGAGAGGATGCGCTCGATGTGCACAGGACCTTTGATTTGATCCTCAGCAACAAAGGAGAAACATGTATAAGGCTGAAAATAAAATACGTGTTTCTATCTCTTTAAAGACGAGGTACTAAATGCCCAACAACTGATGAATGGCTAAAGAAGATGTGGTTTTTCTACACAATGGAGTACTACACTGCCACAAAAAAGGATAAACTAGAGTCATTTGTATGTAAATGGATGTTCCTTGAGAACATACTATTAAGTGAAATAAATCAGACACTTATTAGTACACATCGAATTGTTTCTCTGATATGAGAAACCATAAGTGTAAATAAGGACAAAGGGGTAGAATAGATATTATGTTTAAAAAAAACAAAAGAGAGATAGTATTCAAAAGAGAGGAGAACTAGATAGGGAAAAGGGGGATATAGAAGAAGGTTAAAAGAAAAGTAAGATGAAAGGGAAGAAAATGGAAAAGTGTAAATAAACTTGTTGCAAATATGGACGGGTGGAGGGGTGGGTGAATGGAAGGGAAGGGAGGGGAAGAGGGGGGAAAACCAAGATGTATCATGTACAGGTACAAAATAACCATGTTGATTATGATCATTATGTATACAATGTACCCATACATATTCTTGGTAAAAATTAAAAAAAAAAAAAAAAGACGAGGTACTCCAGAGAATACAACGAACTATTTGCTTTGGTTTTTCATTTGATTGTAATAGACTCAGATTACTTAAACGTGAGTCTGTAGCAGAAAGAGAAAAATACATAAATTAGGAAAAAGAGCTCAGTTAAGAATAAACAAAGCTAAAGAACAGGACTAAACAAGGAGTTTGATGTATGGGCAAGGCAAACCTTTGTGCTGGAGTTACGTGGTCACAGCGGTGGAAGCTGCGCAATTCTAAATACTTGTGTTATCTGAATTTCAAGAAAATGTTTCCCGAGTCACTTGAAAGAGTGTAATTCTGTATGTAATAAATCAAAAATTCAAAAGTACCTGGGTGTTCTCTAATTCTCTAGCAACCCTAACTATACAGCCATTTAAAAAAAAAAAACCAAAAAACAAAAAACCCAAAACGAAGACAACTTATCTGTTTACCAGCAGATGGCGCCCCAAATCTAGTTCAGAAGAAAATAGCGTGCTCAATCCTAGTAACAAATCCTACTGTTTCAGTGCTTTTGTTGTTTTGAGCGATTGCTTGATTAGTTTGATTTGGTTGGATTATTTTTTTGGGGGGTGCAGAAATTTTTAACTAGTTATATAAAATATTAAATATGTCTTCTTATCTTTTTTGTTTTTTTTGAGACAGAGTCTCACTAACTAGTTCAGGCTGTCTTTCAACTCACTATCTAATCCAGGCTGGCCTCAAACTCATGCAACCCTCCTGCCTCAGCCTCCCACGTTCTGGGATTATAGGTGGGGACCACCACACCCAAAAGGAAGATAACTTTCTGAATAACAAGACATGGGGTGGGGGAGCCTCAGGAGATCCACTCCTAGACACATCATGGTAAAACTCTCTGCTATGGACTGTGTGTTTGTACCCCTAGCCATCAGATTCATATTGCAAAACCTCGGCTCCCATAGTATTTGGAGGTGGAGCCCTGGGAAATGATTAGGTTCTGAGGGCAGAGTCCTGGTGATGGGAGTAGGGCCCTTATAAAAGAGACCTCTGAGAGCTGCCTACCTTTCCACCATAAGAGAACACAGCAGGAGGGCCGCCTGTAAGTCATGAGCAGGTCCTGCCTCACACCGAATCTGCTTGTGCCCTCATCTTGGACTTCCCACCCTTCAGAATTATGAAAAATAAATTTTTGTTGTTTATAAGCCACTTAGTCCATGGCATTCTGTTACAGCAGCCCAAGTAGACTACACACTGTTAAAACAAAAGGAGAATTTTGAAAGTAACATAATAAAAAGCAAATTATTTACAAGCCATCCTAGATAAGATTACCAGCTGACTTCTCATCTACACCAGGTAGACAGCATATTCACAGTGCTCAAAAGAACCAAGAACCAAGAACTCATATTCAACCAAGAACTCTTTACTCAGAAAAACTCATATTCAACTAAGAACTCTATACTCAGAAAAACTACCCTTCAAAATGAAGGTGAAATTAAGACATTCCCAGATAAACAAAAACCAGAGAATTTGTTGCTAGCAAACTTACCTTAGAAGAGACATTGAAGAGAGTCCTTCAGGTTGAAATGAAAAGATAGTGTACAGTAAGTGTACACAAGGAAACAAGGAATATTGGTAAAGTTGACTATATGATCAGAATGTATAAGTCATGCACTGTTACAGAATTCTTTTCTTCTCTTATATGATTTAAAAGACTATGATACAAAGTAGCAGTTAAAAACTATGTCAGTTATAGGGCTGGGGATTTAGCTCAGTGGTTAGAGTGCTTGACTAGTGAGCACAAGGCCCTGAGTTTGATTCCCAGCACCAAAAAAAAAAACTATGTCAGTTATAATTACAAAGATGTAACTTGTATGACAATAATACACAAATTAGCAAGAAGGGGATAGATCTATATTGGAAAAATATTTGCATATTATTGAATTTATTCATATTAATCTAAACCAGGTTGTTTTAAATTAGAATGCTAATTGTAATCCCTGGGGAAAACACTAAAAATAATATATTCTTAAAATACAGTAAACAAGAAGAAATTAAAATGGTTGTGTCTAACGCAAAAGAAAGCAGAAATGAAGAACAAAGATGTAAGACATACAGAACACAAACTGAAAAATGGTAGGTCTAAACCTACCTAATTAGTAACGAATCATGCACCACACAGTGACATGTGGCCCGTGATGGCGTCTCATGAGCGTGTATCACCCGGCGAAGTCAGCGCTCTCTTAGCTTATGGAAGTTTGCTTTGTGAAGTTTCCACAAGGATGGAATTGCCTAACGATGCATTTCTCAGAATGTATTCATCATTAAATGATGCATGATTGCACCTTACATGTAAATGGACTAAATACTCCAATTAAAAGGCACAGGTTGGCAGAATGGACTGTAAAAATCCAGCGATGTGCTGGCTACAAGAGACATATTGTAAATTTAAAGACACAAACAGGTTGAAAGTAAAAGGATGCAAAAACACAACTATGCAAACACTAACCATAGAGAGCTCAAGTGGCTATACTGTTATCAGATAAAGTAGATTCAAGATAACAATTGTTGGGGTTGGCAATTTGGCTCAGTGGCAGAGCACTTGCCTAGCAAGCACAAGGCCCTGAGTTTGATCCCCGGCACCCTCCCAGAAAAGATGACAATTGTTTCTAGAGACGAAGGGTAACACTTTGTAGTGATCAAAGGGCCATCTGCCAAGAAGATATAACAATTATAAGCGTGCAGGCACCTAACAAAAAGACTCTAAAATACATGAAACAAAAACTGATAGAACTGAGGGGAGAAACAGATCATTTAACAATAATAGTCGGTGACTTCACTGTCCCACTCTCAACAGCAGATGGACAGAAGATCAGCAAGCAATGCTACACACTGAACAACACTATAATTAGCAGGAACAGACTAACCCAACAGACATCCATAGAGCACTCTACCCAACAACAGCAGATCCATATTCGATAACATCTGCTATACATGGGAGATTTTCCGCAGTAGACCATATGCTAGGGTGTGAAACAAGCTTCAGTAAATTTGAAACAACTGAAATCATGGAAAGTAGGTTCTCCATCTACAATAGATTAAAA
Organism: Hystrix cristata; assembly: GCA_004026905.1. Lineage (NCBI taxonomy): Eukaryota > Metazoa > Chordata > Mammalia > Rodentia > Hystricidae > Hystrix > Hystrix cristata. Next base: position 61,819 of record PVJO010006868.1, read on the forward strand.
TTAGAAATCAGTAATAGAAATGTGAGAAATTAACATATCTATGGAAATTCAACAACACACTCCCAAATAACCGTAAGAGAAACCTTGATATTAATAAAAATGAATATGCCACAGTATGGACTACAACCAAAGCAGTACTCAGTGGGAATTTTAACTCTAAATGTTTATATTAATAAGAAAGTACTAAGTTAATATCCTAACTTTCCACTTTATGAATGTAGAAAAAGCTAGGCATGGTGGCACATGCCTGTAATCCCAGCATTTCAGAGGCTGAGGCAGGAGGATTGTAAATCTGAGGCCAGCCTAAGCTTCATAGTGAGACTGTCTCAAAGTCACCCTCCTTCTCCCCCCCAAAAAACCAAGCAAAACTACGAAAAGAAGAGCAAACTAAATACAAATCAAGCAGAAAGAAGAAAATAATCTTCAGGTGGAAAAAAATGGAATTGAGAAATAGGAAAAAATCCCCATATTTCCAAAGAAGCTTAGCTATGCCCAGGTGTGGTGGTTCACTCCACAGTGATCACTATATAGGAATGAATCAATGACTACAAAGAGAAAAAACTCTTATTACTGAACTTGTTAGTAATTAGGAATATTTCCATCTTTGGATTTTTTTTGTTCGTTTGTTTAGGTTTTTTTGTTTTTTGAGATAGTGTCTCACTATATAGTTCAGGCTGGCCTTGAACTCACTATGTAGCCCAAACTCACAGCGATCCTCTTGCCTCAGGTTGGTTTCAAACTCACAGCAATCCTCTTGCCTCGCCCTCCCAAGTGCTAGGATTACAGGCATGTGCCACCACACCCAGCTTCATTTTTTGATTTTAATGTGCTTGATAGAAATGGAATTAATGCCGAGCACTATATGTAGGGAACGTGTCGTGAACTTTGGAAGAGGTATTTTTGGGATAAATAAAATTACCCTTTTTATTTTTTTAAGCAAAAACTTAATGAAATCCTTCCCCAGAAGCAACATACCAAAATGTCCAAGCCAGGCATGGTGGCACGCACCTGTAATCCTGTAATCCTGGCACTTGGGAGGCTGAGGCAGGAGGAGTGCCTTGATTTTGAGGCCAGCCTGGGCTGCACAGCGAGTTCAAGACCAGCTTGAACTACATAGTGAGATCCTGCCTCAAAAAAATCCAAAATATAATAAAATAATGTTCCCACAAATGGCTTAGGAAGATATTTGATGACAACATCAATATCCACCTTTATAGCAAATACTTCAGCTCTTCAGCTCACTGAATTTTATCACTCCTGTCTTTCTTCTGTCAGCAGGTGAGAGTGTTGCATTCTAAGGACTCTGTCTCTGAAATACCTCTTACTTTCGTTTCTTCCATTCTCCTTGGATATCCTCAGCCCTTAATGAACCTCCAGCTCCTTACCATGTCCCTATCTCTGAGCTTCTTCAGTCCAGCTTTTTTTAGTTACCATCCTAGGGAAGAACATTCACTAAAACAACCATAAGCCATGGCGAGGTGAGGTCTGGAAGAAGGGAGGCAGCGAGCTCAGGGGAATCCATGTGCTGGCGCCGCAGTTCAGGACCTTTGTCTCACTGACCTCTCGGCCTCTCTGCGGGTCCTCTGCTTAGTCTTCCCCACCCACCGTCTACTCTTCACCTCCAGCTCCGGAGAAATGCAACCACAGCCCGTGCTGCCTCGTCCGTGACTGGGGTGCGGGCAGCACGTAGGGGAGGTGCGTGAACAAAGAGAACAAACAGCTCCTGTTTCTTTCTCAGAGGAAAACATTTCCCAAAAAACTCCTCAAAGTATACAAAATCAACAAGAAACACTGCGATGTCCAAGTTAGTTTTATTTGTTCCACAGCAGTGTAAAAATCACAACACTTTCATTAAAATAGAAAATAAGAACAGTGAAATTCCATAAGCAGCTGTGTACCTTACCTGACAAGGACATTTTAATTGGCGCCATTTGACCAGATGGGCATCAAGCCTGGCATTCGGCGTGACTTTATTAATCCATGTGTTCACACACCTTTAACAACCTTTCCTACTCTCTTTACTGTGACTTGCTTCTACAGTGGAAGCCTAAACACAGAGAGCACTTTCTACCCCACCTCAGGCCGTCTACACCTCCGGGATATTTCAGTTGCACTTTGCCCGCGCTAACCTCACTGCTGCTCCTTCTGTTTTCTCCGTTTCCTTTGATTTCTCCCTCTTGGCTGCCAACCCTTCTCAGTCTTTTCTCAGCTCTCACTTATTTCTTGGTAAATAAATCACAGGCTTGAACATGTCGGGAAATAACTATAAAGAATGAGGAGACTTACTGGTGTTATGGGACTAGTTCATGACAATGTTAGGACTAGAAACCAGAACTTCTGACTCTAGCTTCAAAATTCTCTCGGATTTTCTTAATTTCCTTCTTCTTCTTCTTCATTTTTTTTTTTTTTTTTTTTTGGTGCTAGGGATTGAACTCAGGGTCTTGCGCTTGCTACCACTTGAGCTAAATCCCCAGTTTGCCCTCTCTCTCTCTCTCTCTCTCTCTCTCTCTCTCTCGTTCTGAGTTTCGTGTCTTTCTTCTAGTTCAGTTGTCCTCTAACTAACTGCTGGACTGGAATCTCTAAGTGCTGCATTTCGCAAGTGGTGGGGCCGGCAGCACTGAAGAGGTACATGACCGGAAGTGATGTGCAGATTCAGTGTCGAATGACATTTAATCACACATTTGGAATGCAGCTTTAGTCAATGTTCTTTCAGTCCTCCAACAAGGAGAAAGTACTGTACTAAGTGTAACACCCTTCTATCGTTGCCCATCTCCTTCTCAACAAAGCATGGCTACCTTCATGGAGCTTGGCATAACCTTTTCTAGCTAGAATTTAATAGTATTGTTTTGTTTTTGTTGTGGTTATTTTTGCGTATGGAAAATGATGTTGATTTGCTATTTTTAGTTTTCTCTTTAAGTAAAATAGTAAATCTGATTTAAAAGAAAACATTACGTAAACAGTGCTGTCTTATTGTCTCATTATTGGCACACAATACCTAACACTCATAACTGTAAGGAAAAAAAGTTTACTTTGGCTCACAGTTTGTAGAGGCTGCAGTCCATAGTCAGCTGGCTCCAAGGTGTGGTGTGGCAGAGGGGCATCCCAGAGGAGAAAGAGCTCATGGCGAGGCGGGCAGGAAGCAGGGCTGAGATCAAGGGAGAAGGAGAGATAATGTATCAGTCCAGGCCACACCCACAGTGACCCACCTCTTCCCACCAGGCTTTGCTTCCAAACATCACACCCAGCTGGACTAATCCAGTTATCACACACTCATGATCCAGGCACCTCCCAAAAGTCCCACCTCTGAGTGCATGAAGCTTTGGGGGGACATCTAGATATAAACTATAACAAATATAAATGGTAAAAAATAATAGCTTAAATGGCAGTATATTGATACAGGCAAAAGGCATGGGGGTAATACGAACGTAGTGCTTGAATGATCAATTTGGGAAACATCGTGCTGGCATAATATAGTACAAATAGCTGACTACGGCAACTTCTTCTCCTGGATAACAGAGGATCGTCCAGGGCCAGGATGGTACCTCTCCTGAGTCCTCTTTCCCCTTGTATCTTGGGTAACTCAGACTCTCCTTAGTTGATGTTGCCATTTTTGGCTTCTAAGTCTCAGAATGTTGTTTCTAAGGGTGCTGTCCCCAAGCTGCAAGGGTCTGGAGCTTTGATCCTCTGAACATGCCCCAACCTTTGGGAAGCTATGCTCCACTTTGGTCTGTTGCTTTCAAACTAAGAGAGTTTTTCCTTCTCTGCAAGTGACAGTCGTTTCTTTGGGCTGACCTTTGATGGCACCATGTTAAAGAACTCACAATCATATTTTGATTTTCCCAAAGGGACCATTTCATTAGCAATTTACCAGTCCCTTTTTTTTTTTTTTTTTTTTTGGTACCAGGGATCGAACTCAGGGCCTTGTGTTTGCTAGGCAAGCACTCTAACCACTGAGCTAAATCCCCAGCTCTACCAGTCCCTTTTTTAAGTTATTCAAGACAAGTTTCTGCTAGGGCAGGAGAGAGCACACTTGAGTAATGATGCTCTTTAGCATGTGCAATGAGATCCTCCACACCAGCTCTCATCTACTACAAGAAGCTGCTGTTTACCTACTTCTGGTGATGTCTTCTTGGGCGACTTGGTTTATTTTTTGCTGCTGTGACAAAATGCCTGAAGCTGGATAATTTGTTAAGAAAAGGCTTATGGTTCTGGAGGCCGAGAAATCCAAGAGCATGTCACCCACATGTGCTTGGCTTCTGGTGAGGCCTCATTTCGTGTCAACTCATGGCAGAGAAGTGGAAGGGGAGTGGGTATTGCAGAAAGGCAGTACGAGTGCAAAACAGTGAGGGGAGGTCCCAGGCTTACTTAGGATAACTAACACACTCTCAGGGAACTACATTAATCCCTTTGAGAGGGTGGAGACCTCTTGATGTAGTTATCTTTTAAAGGCCCCACAGTCTCTCAACAAAGTTACACTGGGAACCAACCTCAACATGAGCTTTGATGGGGAAGAACCACATCCAAACTATAGCACTGGGTCTCTACACTCTCTTCTCAGGCATCGTTCTCCTTACATCCTCCAGAGATAGGATAGTTCAGTCTCTGACCATCAGGTCCCAAAAGGCCCTTACCCACAAGTCTCTGAAGATTCTTCCACAAATAAGGTCCTCATGACCTGACGGAAGGCCCCAGAGTTCAAGCTGGGTATATCTTAAGTCTCACAACAGAACACCATAACTTCATAAAATAAAAATGAATAAGAAAAAGAAGTGCTGCAAAGAAAACCAACAATACAATAATTATGTATGAGTGCTGATGTTTAAATACCATAAGTTAAAATTCTTCAATTTCAAATGCTTTTTGCATTTCTATAACAGTTGTCAGTGGTACTGGGAACTTTTCTATGTCCAGACCAAACCGAGGCAAATGAGATAATATATGTTCAATACCTATACAGCTAACATAACTACATGGTACTCTAGTGCAAGGAATGCTAATTTACAAATACTTCAAATGCTTTATCCCCTGGAGAAAGAAAAATTACTCTCTTGAGTTCCTTTGGCAGAAAGCCCCAAGTAACTAACTTTTAATTTTCTACATCCTCTCTGATATAATGTCCTGATCATATTACAGAGTGTGACTTAAAACTAGATTTTTTACTGCTCTGTTTTCACAACAGTTGAATCCACACACTTATCTCTATGGTTACTTTTTTACAGTGTACACTGACATTTAATATATTCTCTTCTAGCCCTCCTCTCCAATACTTTAAGTCCATAGTGACTCCATAAATCTGACAAGGAAGCAGGATTATTCACACAATTAAAATAAATAGTAACCATGAATTCATTTACCCACAACAATTTGACTAAGTTCTATTTTGGGAATACAGATTATCTTATTAAATCTTGTTTTCAATATAGTGAAGTGTCACTTAGATGGAACTGTTATATAAAAATGAAGCTCCTCAAATCACATTTCAAAAGACAGTATTTTACAGCTTATAGTTATTACCTCACATTTTCTACAGATCGTATTGTGTATTATATGATGCATGATAAATACATCACGACCCCCCTATAAACATTTGAAATCTGCTGTAAAAGAGTGATATTTTGCTAGCACTTGGAAATAAAAAGATATATGGTAAAAATTAAAAGCCAGTAAAGAGCTAACAAAACTATTGTAGAGTGTGTGTAGAAAAATGGCAGAAGGTACAACGCAGATATGTACATGTATGTTTATAATGAAAACTGAAAGGTGTGAAATATAACTATCTCCATATATTACTTTTTTAGGGCAAGGTTCCTGATTGTTCTATACATTCATATTTTATTCCCAATGCTGAGTACAATGATAGGCACACAGTGAGAATTTCATATATACTTGTTAAATTAATGCATGAATGCCCAAATGCATAAACAAAACATTAAGGGAACATAAATGAGATCCTTTTGGCATGCCAGAGATAATGGAAGTGAGTGGACTGGTGGGAGAAGAGGTCAGGGATGTCAGTTTCTCCCCATTCTCCCTTCTCCCTGTTATGGTTTAGATTGGATATGCCCCCAAAGTCTCCATCTGTTGAAAGCTTGACTGCTGATGGGTTTTGGGAAGTGAATGAATCGTGAGGGTTCTAAATTTTTCAGTGGACGCAATCACAATTCAATGGCGTTATTGGGAGGTGGTGAAAGCAGGTCAGCCTAGCTGAAGGGAGTGGATCATGAGAGCGTGGCCTTGGGTGCTCTGTCTGATCCCTGGCCTTTTCCTCTCTGGCTCTTTCCCTTTCTCACTGTTTTCTGGCTGCCATGAAATAAGCAGCATTGCTCCCCCTTGCCCTTCCCCATGATGGTCTTCCTCATCTCAGGCCCACAGCTATGGAACCAGCTGACCATGGACTGAAACCTCTGAGACCATGAGCCAAAATAAAATCTTTTTTCCTTTGCTATTCTCAGGTACTCTGTCACAGCAACGGAATGCTAACACACTCCCTTCTTTTTTTTTTTTCACACTCCCTTCTTTTGTGGTAGCTTGACACACTGTTGACTACCCTTTGCTGCTAAGTATGTCATGTGGCAAAGTTCTGACCAATGGAACATGAGCAAGAGTGATATGTGCACCTTTCAGGCCATGTTCTTGAAAGGAATGGGCATGTCCTCTCCTTCCTCTTTACTCTCCTTTGTTGCTGGCTGGAAACAGACATGGGGATGAATCATCTTAGAGTAAGCAGAGGTCAAATCCCTTAGCTGCAGTCCTGGTTAGGAGTCTGCATCCCTGACAGATTTGTGGAAGATCACCTTTATGTGAGACTATGGAGCCCAAATTAGGCCACAAGGAACCTTTATATGTGTAAGAACCCTCAAGGCCTTGTGGGTAAGGTGCCTTTGGGACCTAATGGTCAGATACTGAAATATCTTTATGTGAAATGGACTTTAGGTGAGAAATAAACTTCCATTTTGTTTAAATCTCTGTCTCAGCAGCTTAATTTACACCCTAATAAATGCCAGCATCAGGAAAGGCTTCAATAGAGGTGATGTTTGTGCTGAGTTGTAAAGGCTGAGTAGGAGTTTGCTAGGTAGTCCAAGAGGGAAGGGTTTTCAGGACTGAAGGGACAGCAGATATAAAGATATGGAAGTTTGGGGACTGGCCGAAGGACGTCAAGCAATGAAGACAGAAAGGGAGGCCAGGCCAGATGCCAGAAGATCCTGTCCTGCCTCTCAAAGGATTGGGTTTCACCCTGTAGCTGCGAAGCTCCGGCATGACTGGTGTGGGGGGAGACGGAAGATTCAGATAACAAAACTCCTACACAGAACAACTAGGGAAAACCAATGTGGTTTACAGAAGAAGGAACAGAAATTCAGAGAGCTGAAAGGACTTTTCTGAGTTAGAGACCGAGTTTTCGCATCTACAGTCTGTGGGTTGACTGCACCGGGTCCCCTGGGCTCCCTGCTAAAGATGCCAATTCTTGGTCCCACTCCAGAATCCCTGACTCAGAATCTCTGGGGATGGGTTCTAGGAATTTGCATTTGGGATTAAAAAAAAAAATACAGTGAATGTTTAGTTTTAAAAATCTATTACTGTAAAAGACACATTACCTTAATCCTGCTCAAAATACTCCCCCTTGTTTCAAACACACAATCTGTCATTCCTTTTTTTTTAAGTACTGTACATGCTTGCAGTGCACAATGATTACAGCTATCGTGGGGAGTTGGTACATGTACATAATACATTTCAATACTATTTCTCCTGTATTTTGTTCATCCTCTACCCTTCCTGCTCCTTCCAACTTCTGGTCCCCGTCCCATTTGTAAAAGCTCTGAAAATTGAAGGAATTTACATTTCTAACAAGGACTTCACGGTGCTCTTTAGCTGAAAACCACTGAACCAAATCAGACCGCTTAAAAATATGTACCCGAGCGTTTATAAGGTGGACGAGGCACAGCCCCTGCAGCTTCGAAGGGCGGCAGCAGCAGGTACCCCGGCGCGAGGGCGAGAGCCACGCCCCCGGCCCACGCAGGCCGGCGTCTGGTTGCCCTGGAAACGCGGTATTGGCCCCGCCCACGGCTGGTGACGGCGGCCGCCGAGCCCTGCGCAGCCCCGTAGGAGCCCGCGGTCCAGGCGAGAAGGCGGCGGCGACGCCGGGCAGGCGGGGCCCCACGGCGCCCCACTCCGGGGAACCGAGCGAACCGAGGCCGAGGTCTCCGTCCCCTGGCAGAAGCTGCGTTTGAACCGAGCTGTCTTTGCGGGCCGCCGCCGCCGCCCGGGCTCCAGCGGGCCTGGGACCGTCGCCAGTGTAGGTGCCCCGAGCGCCTTAGCTGCCGCGCCTGCGCCGTCAGAGCCCCGGGAGACATCCGCCCGCCCGCGGGGTGAGGGGGCGGAGGAGGGGTGGGGGGAGGGCGGGGTCTCGGGAGCCCGAGACGGCGACACCAGTTGGATCCCGGCGAGACGGGGTCCCCGGGGGCACGGCAAAAGTCGCTGCCCCCCGGGGGGCTCCAGCCGGCCTGCGCCTCTGGGAGCTTTCCTGGGGGATCTCGGTGTAGACCGCAGTCTCCACGGCCACCTGGAGAGGTGCTGCAGAAACAGTGATTTCCCGACGGCACTTTTTCTTTCAATAGAGAACATGCTTGAGATGCGAGGCAAACCACTTCTTGCACCATCTACATCCTAACGGAAGCTTTTCGAGTTGGGACAGTCAAGGGGGCCAACATGGTGAACTCCATCAGCGAGCTGGAGTTTCCCACCGACAGAAACCCCGAGCAGATCTCCCAGGTCGCGCTCCTACAGTTGTCAGATGACGCGGCGCTCCGGACAAAAAGTCCAGCCAGGGTCCCGGAAAAGACTGGCTACCCCGACCCTGTGTACGTGACGGCAGCGAACATTTTTCAGAGTATTCGAATGGAAAAGTCGCCAGAGAAAGTCATCATCAAGTACGGGAAGGAACCCCTGCGGTCCTCGGCACAGTCTGAGGATGAAACCATCAGGCGTCTGTCCTATGAGCTGGCCTTCAGTGCCCTGAAATGTGAGTAGTACCAGCCTTGAAGGTCAGCACCCAGAGAAAAGAGAACCGGAGAGTCTGTGGGATGCAGCCTCTCTGCCGCCCGCAGATACACTGCACAGCTCCCCCCGCCCCACACCGTGTGCATATCACTGGTTAATGGCAGACGTCAAGAAATGAGGGGTGTTCAGTGAAACACTGCAGTTTTTGCTGGGTGCCCCCTCCCCCGTGCCTAGCAGTGTCTTGGCCTTAGACATTTGTACTGCAGCCATCGAAACGATCAAGAAACAACTTGCTAAGTAGAGAGAACAAGAACCCATAGAAATATCCAAGCATCATTTCGATGTGTGAGTGCGTGTGTCTTTCTACAGTGAACCTAGGGCCATTGATCACAGTGAGCTACATCCTCACACCCCCTCCCACATCCTCCCCCCTTTTGAGACAGGATCTCACTAAGTTACTAAGGTGTCCAGGCTGGGCTCAAACTTGTGCTCCTCCTGTCTCAGCCTCCTGGAGTGCTAAGGTTACAGGTTACAGGTTAAGGTTACAGGTGTTTCCTGCTTTTTGTGTATTTCTTTCCACTGTCTGATTTTACATCTTGTATTTTATGAGCCTTAACAAATAGAAAACCATTAAGGGAAAGCAAGAAGAGCCGAAACAAAAAGAAAGGATGCAATATTTAAAAAATGAGTATCAAAACTAAGCCAGACCCAATTAAGATCATCCCATTCTTAACTGCTAGCTTTAATTTTGGGAGCCAAACTTGAGTAGAATTTCCCCTTCTAATTTGTCTTCAGGTTTTTGTTTTTGTTTTTGTTTTTTGGTGCTGGGGCTCAAACTCAGGGCCTTGTGCTTGCTAGGCAAGCACTCTACCACTTTAGCTAAATCCCCAGCCCTCTTCAGGGTTTCAGACTCAGTGTTTTTTGTTCCCTCTGTGGTGGTTATAGAACTGACTTCAGGAAGTGACCAGCTGTGGTTACTAGGAGGAGAGCTGTCAAAGGGCCCGGAGAAGTTTATCTTCACAGCTGTTTTTTTGTTGGTGGTGCTTTTTGTTTTTTGAGACAGTCTCGCTATGTAGCCCAGGCTGGCCTGAAAATCATGTTGATCCTCCTGTCTCAGCCTCCCGAGTGCTGGGATTATGGGCATGCGCTACCATCCCCGACTTCACAGCGGTTTTGACTGTGAACTTTAGACTGGTTTGTAGGAAGACCAAAGGCGAGTCCTGGCTGCAGGGCTGAACTGATAAGCATGGAGCTCCCCACAGGGACTGTGAAGGACACTAATCTCCACACTTGGTGGGTGATGCTCATTTTTGCAGATAGGAGCTGTGGAAACATTGTCGGGTGAATTAGAGTGCACCATTAATTATTAAGAAAGGATTATATATTGTTAGCAGTCTGCAGAGATGATGCAGCTCAACTCTGACGTCTGGAATTTGTCATCGTGGAGAAAAATTTGGTGTTTAAACCAACTTTTTTTTGTCATTTCTATGTTTTCTTCTGCTTTTGATTTTTTGCTTTTTACAGTCTGTCTTAACTATTTTCTTTTCTCCGGTTTTATATTTCATATTCTGTCTCATTTCTTGCCCTTTCCCTCCTGCCAACTAAACTGTTGCTCTTTACACAGTGAGTCACACTATGCAGTGAAATGCAGCCGGGGCACCTGCATCAGGTAGTTGGTATTTAACGTTTATGCTAGAATTCTATAGTAGGCAGTTCCCTAACAGGATGTTCAATCTTATCTTTAGAAATCAGTGGTAAGGCCAGCCTGGTAGCAGACACCTGTAATCTCAGCTCTTCAGGTGGCTGAGGCAGGAGGAATTCAAGGCTGATATGCGCAACTTAGTGAGACCCTGTCTCAAAAATTTTTAAAAGGCTGAGGTGCGATTCAGTGCTAGAGTGCTTGCTTAGGATTCACAAAGCTCTGAGTTCAAGTCCAATGCTGGGGTTTGAAAACAATGAGAAGAAAAGGAGGGAGGGAGGAAGGAAGGAAGGAAGGAAGGGAGAAAATAATAAAAGCTTGAATTACTGTCCATAAAATTAATGCATTAACTAGCTGGTTGTGATATAGAGATGATTTGAGTAGATTATCTCTTTCTTCTTCTGAATCCTGTTTTCTGTTTTGTGAAAGGGTCTTGTGACTCTTTGATCTTTCTTGATGATTCAGAAAAACATAATCAAATAAATTATTATCACACTTCTTCATAAACCTGTCTTTCCTTGCAACAGAAATTCTCTTTTATTCAAACTTCTAAGATAGTGTTGGTTGTTTACTTGTTTAAAATTTTATATTAATACTATTTTGCTTTAAATGATCATCTCAGTAATTTCTGGATATTCAGAGAGAATGAAATGAGAATTCTGGAGCCTGGTGGCATAGCTCAGTGGTAGAGCACACACTTAGCCCTTGCCAGGCCTTGGGTTCTGTCCCTCTTGCACCACGAAAGAAAAAGAAAAATAACCAGAGTCCCAATGTAGTGTGTTTTCCAATGTAATTAAGAGCCTGACCTTTTACTTTGAAAATATTGGAGGCTTTTGTGCATTTCACTCTTATCTTCTTTATTATTGGTGCTCCGGCAGGCCTTTCACATGTGAGATTTTGTAAACCCACATTTGGATTATACATTTTAGGGTCAGGGAGTCATGGTTTAGAAAAGAAAATTCCAGATTCCTTCCTTCAGGCCTTATTGAGTGGTGAAGATTATCGTACAAATTAAAGAGTGTCTGCGTCATGGTCCCTTTTGTTTGTAAGCTTGTAACTAGGAAGTTAGATCACACTATCATAATTTTGAGAAGGTAGAAGGAAAAACATAGAAAAAATTTCTTCACAAAAGTCAAGTGTATCCTTTTGGTTCTGTTTTATGTGTTTCAGTTTTATTGTTTGTTTATAGATGTCCTTTGTGTTTAAGCTCTTTCAAGAAGGGCTTATATTTCTCCCATTAACCTTTTAAAGGTTTAAAGGGCTTCAGTAGAACATTTTCTGAAACAAAGATTGTCACTAGTCCTGCCTTACCAAATAATCTCACGATCAATTTTCTGCTAACCAAGATAGAATTACTAGGGACAGACTCTTGTCAAAATAGTAGCATGCTACCAGCTAGTTTATTACTTTTTCAAAGAATCTCTATATATTTCAAGGTATACTAAATATTTCTTTTGGGGGCAGTGGTGGGAATCAGACTCAGAGCCTTGTGCTTGCTAGGCAAGCGCTCTACACTGAACTGGACACTGAGCTAAATCATCTCCCCCCCCCGCCCCTGCTTTTGTTTTTTAAGACAGGGTCTCATTATATAGTTCAGGCTGGCCTTGAACTCATTATACAGCCCAGGCTGGCCTTGAACTCGAAGTGATCCTCCTGCCTCAGCCTCCCAAGAGCTGAGATTACAGGTGTGTGCTGCCATGCCCAGCCAAGATATACTAAATATTTAAAAAGAAGAAAAACTGGCAAAAGTGATTTCTTAAGAAATGATTGAATGTTGGTAGGGTTCTACAAAAAAAAAGAAATGAACAAATACAGAAAACAGAAAGATGTCCCTGAAGTTGCTGATCTATTTCTTGTCTTAATTGTGTCTCCAGCTTCCCTAAGTGTATATACAGTAGTTGGTTAACTTTCAGTCCCAGAACTTAATTACCCTGATCACTTTGGAATCATATAATCTATCAGTAAAACACCTAGTAAATGCTTAACGTTTACTGGTTATTTGGTTCTAGCTTTTGGGAATTTTAGTCAAGGGATCTCAAGGTCACCTCAGATTTGATAATTCCCTGGAAGGACTCACAGAACCTTCCAAAACTTACTCATGGAGCCTCATGGACAGTGCTTAATTGTCATGCTAATGATGTGGGACAGCAGGGATGACATTTTACCATCCGGGGACTCTCACCCTGCTTACTATCTAGGGTTTTTATTTGTTTGTTTTGTGTTTTTTTGGTGCTGGGAATTGAACTCAGGGCCTTGTGCTTGCTAGGCAAGCACTCTAACCACTGAGCTAAATTCCGAGCCCTGTAGGGTTTTTATTGAAGTCAGTCTCATTGGCAGAGGGCCCATGTGGCTACCTTTAGTTACTCGGTCTCTAGCGTTTGCCCAGGTCAGGCTGCTGCTCTGTGGCCCAAGGCCCCGGGTTAAGAAAGACGTTTTATCAGACGAGATATTTCAGAGGCTTAGAAGTTATCTCCTAGGAGCTAGTCAAGGGCCAAACCTTTAGAATGAGCAGTATGGCCATTATTGACCTCATGGTGATTCATTAGGGAAATGATCCTGATCAATAACTTTTTGTGTGCCCATTGTCACCTAAGAGATTAAAACTGTTCTCTTGAGTGACAAGAGTAGTCTGTTATAGTTCCGTAGCTCTTTATAATCCACAGAGTACTTTATTTCATTTGATATGCCTGTATTGAGATGGAGGATTCCCATTTGGCAGATGAAAATACTGGGGAGAAGCCCAAGAGGGTATTAAATGGTATGTACCTAAGGAAGCCAGCAGTGAGGCAAGATGAAAAGAGGGATTTCATCTGGCCAAAAGGTGGTGGAGTAACATCCTCCATTCATAATTCTAGTATTTTTGTTTTTGTTACTATGGTCTCACATCCTTTTATTATCACTGCATACTGATTTTTATATATTTGGCAATGGCGACTTCTTTTCTCTATTATATTCTTCTATCAAATACTCCTTCAAAACTCCTAGTGGCTAGTCTTATTAATTTTGCCAAGAAGACTTTTAAATAATTTTTCCAAGTTCCCCTCCACATCATGTATCTATATTTATAATTATAGACGGGCCTTGGCATTTGCAAAGCAAAGGCTGTAGAAGCCCCTTGTATGAAGGGACTCTATGAAAACATAATAAGAATGGAAAGGAAGCACTTAGGGGAGAGTCAAGAGAGCTCTCCCATCTGCTTTCTAAGATGGCCAGGGTGACTAGATGATCTGTGAATGTTGGGGACCCTTTGGTAACATTCCTCTACATCTGAGTTTTGAACCAATTGAGAGAGAAAAGAAATTAGGGGTGTTGGCTTTAGATCTCGTCAAGTGGGTTTACAAATCCTTTACCCTTGAACTAGAGACTTCGCACCTAGTCCAGGGTGAGGCTGAGTCTCACAGACCTCCCACCCCTGGAACATGTGCATGTTTCCTGTGGACAAGGTGGTGGGGAGAAAGGGGGGCAGGGCACAGAGCCCTAATTTCTTCTTCCGATTTCACTGATTGAATAAGCCCAATTTTGCTTTCATAGGGAGTGGCAAGCAGAGGGTGGGAAGAGAGTCCACAAGGCCTGAAGGTTGAACTCCCTGTAGCAAACTGAAAGAAGAGGCTTTAATGAGTGGAAGGAGGGGGATAACTGAAATTATTGGGCTGAATTCTAGGGTAGGCAATTGAGCCCTAATAACCTAAACCAGGCATTGGTGGTGTGCCTCACTTGACGACTTGGATTTGTTAGAGGAATAACATGAGGAAAGGCGGCATGAGGTTGGGAAGAGAATGCACTTGGGTGCCATTGTCTGGGCTTGAGTCCCTGATCTGCCACTTACTGTGTGACTGTGAACCTGTTATTGAACTATTCTGTGCCTCATTTCCTACAAAATAGGGACAGTGAGGGGACCCAACTCACAGGATGGTAGATTAAATGAATATATAAAAAGCCTTTAGAACAATATGTACAACATAAAATGTGCCATTTATAGTTGATATTGCTATATGAGGATGTTATGCAAATTTTAAATATACAAAGATAATGCATTCTTTACAATATCAAAAATACTAGTTGCGACAGAGCCCTAGAAAACAAATGGAGTGTTGGCAAAATCGCGTTCTGCTTTCTGGCCCTCTGTCCGGCCCACTGTTCTCCAGGCCCCCAGCACCCCGCACGCACAGTTCTGCAGCTGCTGTGCTCTGCCACCGCAGAAGCCGTGGATTTATGCTGGGATTTAAACAAGTTGATAGGAACTGGTTTGCAAGTAAAAAGGGAGTGAAGCTCTGGAGTTCATTCCACTACAAATGAAATGAGAACATTATCTTGTATAAATATAGACAGTGATTCTTAGAAGATTTCCTATGAAAATTGAAGCCTGTATTCCCAAATTAATCTTCTTTCTAGGTTTCCCATCTCTCAAATAAGATTAGAATTCAGTGTGTGCATTTAGTGTAATAGGCTTTCTATAAGTGTTGAATGAATTTAAGACAGGCCCTGCTATCTGTGTAACAATTAAAGCATCTGCTATGTGATGCATATCTAGTTAGGTACTTGTGTCAAAAGAGAAAGCCCAGAACCCTGTGGAGGTTTTCAAATATGTCCACTTGTTTTCACCTCGTGTCCCGGGCTGGGTCTGAGGGTCCCTGAGGCGGAAATAAGAAACTTAACCCTCCCCTTTAAAATAAGTATGCAGGTTCACTGACTCCTGTCACAGAAAAAGAATTTTCAGGACATGTCAGTAAAAGAGGCATGAGAAAGATTTATTAGAGGTAGATACAGGACACACTCATGAGGTACGCTACAAGCCAGGGCAGGGCACGTTTAAAGGCCATTTTCAGTACGAGTGATCTAGGATGTGGATTCTCACTGTCTGCCAGGCTATAGTGCAAGCCATCTCTATGGGTTTGAAGTGGAGATAGAAGATAGGATGCTGTGCCCAGTGCAGGTGCTTCTGGGCTGGAGAAAAAGGCACTTTGTAGGTGAAAAGGATCCCGTGCCCAGGAATTTACAGGTTACTGTAAAGGTCCTTTAGGAATTTAACACTATTCTCTGTAGGGATGGAGGGAAGGGGTCACACACTAGGGTGGCCTCCAGAAGCAAAAAACAGAGCTTGACTTGAAGCTGCAGTTTTTCTTAAAAGTACACTTTTAAAATCTCGATTTCCTGGTCTCCTTTCTACCTAGTTTTATTGCCTGTGCCCTACCTCACTAGTACCTGTGCTTAGTCATTTTTATTCTCTCTGCCTAGACTGTGGTTCCTACTCAGACCTTTACATGGCGACTCCTTGTCATTTGAGTTTTAGAGTCAATGTTATTTCAGTGTCTTCACTAGTGAGTTCTACCGAATATCTAAGTTAGAAGTAATGCCATTCTAACACAAACTGTTGGCAAGAATAGAGGAAGGTAACACTTCCCACTCTATAAGCCCAGTATAACTCTGATATCAACATCGGTAGATGTTACAAGAAAATTATAGACCAACGTTCCTCATAAATATAGAACAAAATTCCGTAATAAAATAATCGAATCCAATCCAGCTCCAATTCAGCAATACTTAAAGTGGATAAGAGAAGAATGTTACTTAATGTTATTAATTAGGTCCTCTTTAGTGTTTTTGAAAGGCCATAAGTTAAAGGTGGGAATTCCTTTATTCCATATTCTTTGATTGTGAGTTCATGTGGAATCATATGGCCCAGGAGTCATAAAGATTATAAATATTTCATCATGTCATTTTAATTTCTCCTTATCAAGAATTGAGATATATTTTAGATATGAAAGTAAAGTTATTTAATGACATCACTTAAAGT
Organism: Hystrix cristata; assembly: GCA_004026905.1. Lineage (NCBI taxonomy): Eukaryota > Metazoa > Chordata > Mammalia > Rodentia > Hystricidae > Hystrix > Hystrix cristata. Next base: position 78,306 of record PVJO010006868.1, read on the forward strand.
GTATCTTGATTCCAAAGTTTTCATTTTCAGCTTTGGTATTTTTAGTAACAGTCATTTCCCTTGTCTTGCAGATCAAGATATTTTGGAAACTATATTAATAGACAGCTATATATTCCCAAGCACCACAATAGTAAGTAAACAACTTTTAGAATTAACTTGTCTTATGATTCTTTCTTAAGATTTGAATAGTAAGTAGTTTGCTTAATGTCGAGACCTCTTCAAAATGTAAAATGTTTTCTATTTGTCATACTTCTTATACTGACCTTTGTCCTTTCATTTTGATGACCATATAAAAATTTTCTTTTACAAAGGCTTTTTTTAAAATTGTACCCCCATTTTAAAGCCCTTCCCTCTTTTCAAATTACCAGACTACATAAAAATTGTCATATTCCTGCTGGTTATGAAAAATAATGGAATATAAAATATTGCTATTAGATATTGTTTGTATACTTTTATGTGTGTTTCCCCTTGGTAGCCAGATCATTTGAGCAGTCTTATTATTGTGATGCTGTATGATTTCCAAGATAGAAAATTTCAAACTCGTGTCCTTCCTGATAATGAAGAGTCCATATCAGAAGTTCAAGAAGTAGAGAACCTTCTTAACAGGTAATTATACAAGTGAAAAGGAGTTTTTATATGAAATCAATATAAAAATAGTGTTGTCACTGGTGAAATTGTATACCATATAATGGATAGATAAGTGTTAACAATTTATGGAGAAAAATATAAAAGTTCATAAGTTTCATGAGTTCTTTTAGAGTCTTGAACAGATAAAATATTCTGTTCAAAATCGAATTGCTTTTAAAGCTTGAATTGCAGGATCCAATGTTTAAGCATGTGGAGAATCATTAAAAATTCCTAATAATTTTTAGCACATTGCATTAGTAGCTTTTCTAGAGTTAATGGTTTGCAACTGAGCAGATTTAGTACAGGACAAGTCCAAGTTACAACACTGACACACAAGCCAAATGCAGGAAGAGTGCAGAACGTCTGTCTACGCACTGGAGACCTGAAAGATCCAATCAAGGGCTGAGCGCCCACAGCACTGTCCCATGTATATGTGTGTCTGCACTAAAAGGCTGAAGAAATCTGTACTGGAACCAGGATACAATGCTCACAGCAGAGATGAAGGCCAGAGCTCACCTGAAGCAAATAGCAGCTATCCTCAGTTATAGCAAGGCCTCGAGCTCCTTCTGCATCAAGAACAGCCGAGTTCCCCTTGGAAGAACCAGCTGCCACAGAGCTTCTCTTGGGAAACAGCAGGCCCCTCTCTTCCGCTCCCGTCCTCCTTTATGTTGTGTCAGCAGCAATCCTCAGGTGGATCCTCTATGCCCAGAACCACACTAACTTGGTTCAGCTGGGTGTTCCTGCTCACGTTGACCGTATCAGTGGAGAATCATTCAGCTATTAGAAACAGCTATTGTTTCTTAAGCTTTATTTGTAGCTTTTTAAATAAATCTAACATATACAGTGAGAAAACCCTAACAGTAGACTTGTGCTGAGAATGCTAACAAGGCAGGTAGGAACAAGACAAGCAAAGTGCATGTCTTGGGAGGACTGGGGAACAGGAGATACTACTGTTTAAGGACTCCTGGTACCCCAGGTTTTTCCCTTTTCCCTTAATAAACACCATGCTCCTTCTGGTCTTAACACAGGTCTAGTTATATTGTTGTCAGTGCAATACTACTAAACCCATAGAGGTTAATGTAACGTAAATCTTACTCCAAAATTAATCTTAATATAATGTAAATCTTACTCCAGAATTAATCACATTATACTCAGTTAACTATGATATTCAATTCATAATATGATATAGGAGAAATGCCTGTAGTTAGTGACTGAATTTCAGAAAACAGTGGAACAAAGATAAAGCCATAGTATTTTAATCAAGAGTCTTAGCTTTCAAGCAACAGAGGCCATCTTCAGTTAGCTTGAGCCAAAATGGAAAATGTTCTTTGAGAGACACAGGAATATCTTACATAACTCGAGGACTCAGGAAGAGAATGAATCAGGAACTGGAAAGATGTTAGGATTTTATTTTCCCTTGTATCTTTTTAATCTCTGCATTTCTCTTAGTATCTGCCTCATTCTGGTTTTCTCTGCACGTCTGTCTTCTCTGCTTCTCCCCAACATCTGAGCTTGTATCTTGCAGTTGTGCGTTAGTTTCCTGACTTAGACTGACTTCTTACGTCCATATTCCCAATTCTACATCCCCACAGGAGGGATTTTTGATGGCTCCATGTGGGTCAGGGGCATCCTCTCGGAGTGAATCCCCCAAAGCCACTACAAACGGGACAGTTGGGAGCCAGCCCCGTGGATCGTCCGGGGCCGGAGGGTGGGCACTATTGTTCCAGGGAGACAGAGCGCTGGAAGCTCAGAGTAGACTGCAGAATGTACCTCCCCAGAGGATAAAGGTGTTTACGAGCCGCTGAAGATGTAATTAGAAATTGAATGATTCCTCCTCATGAATATTGTTGTTCTTCGCAGAGATTCTTGCCCTGTATCACACTTTGCCCCAACTTGTATTTTTTGCTTCATATTTCATGGCTTTAGCGATCAAGTCAAGATGGCGTTATCATCATTTTTGACATATGCAGGATCTTTAGCAACCCGTTCCTTGTATCAAATGCAGCCATCTGTTAAATACTATGCGGTTAGGTTAAAAGAACACCACAGCCTCTTCCTTTCCAGTCCTTGTGGCTTCCCACCAGCCCAGGGGTCTGCTTCTGCCAAATAACTTGAACTTTTATAGGTAAAGAATAGAGAGGCAGCCGGGGTGGGGTGGTGGGGAGGACTTGGTGAGTCCATCCTCTCAAACCATCCCGAAACTTGTCAGCCTGAAGTTTTCCGTGTTACAGTTAAGCCACTTCCGTGTGCTTAGGGGAGGTCCCCGTCTCCTCTCCCCTCACTGCACCCTACCGTATATAATGTGTCGAGTCCTCTGACTCCAGTCCAGAACATGGGCTCAGTCTGTCCACTTCTTTCCCTTTCCACCCCACCATCCAACTCCACCGTCATCTGTCACTGGGCTGCAGGGATGGTGTCCTCCTTGGTGTCCCTGCCTGTAATGCTTCCTTCCCACAGTGCACTCCTCAAGGTAGGAGGAGCAGCATTCAAAAAGTATAATTATTTGGTCATGATAGAGCATCCTGGGTAGACTTGTTCTCTTGCTGTAATCAATTAGAAAATTGGATAAAACACATGAGGTAAAGGCGTTAGATGTTAGACGAGAAACAGTGTAGAAACTTGATCCCCAAGAGGAAAAAAATGTACGTGCTCTAGAATCAACTTGGCTTTATGCCTAGTTGAGGTACTTTCCACACTGCAGTGCGGGAAGTGGACACATGGCCAGTGTCCCAAGTTAAGAAATCGGAGATCAGCGTTTCAGAAAGCTGAAATGCTCAGTTGTTATTTGCTTCTTTATCCTATTAAGTGGTAAGGTGATTTATATTGAGTGATTTATGAATGTTAGACCAACTGTGCAGATAAATCACATCTGCTAGATATTTTGTGTTTCGTATCTTTCTCAATTCTTGCATCGCCCATAGTGACCTGGAGTTTCTCATTAGCCAAAATGCCACTTACAAACTTGGTGAAGGGTTTTTATTGCTCGTGTTTTCCAGCCCTTCTTTGGAAACTGTTTGCCAGTTTCACTTACTGTGAGGAGTCTGAAAAAGATATCTGTGTCGTGTCTGATTTTACATTTTTGAAGCAGAAGATTGCCTTTGACATTCATATTCAATTTATGCTGAAAGAGAAGCATTTCTGATGTGTTCAGCTTTAATAATGGTGCTGTTGAGTAAACATTTCTGAAAATTTAAACCCGAAAAGGAGTAAAACCCACTTCATTAAAAAATTAAGGGAGCCAGGTATAGTGGTACATGTCTGTAATCCCAGCACTCTGGGAGCTGAGGCAGGAGAATCCCAAGTTCAGGGGCAACTAAGTGAGATCCTGTGTCAAAAATACATACATATATACAAACAACAGGGCCTGGGATGTAGATCTGTGTGAAAGCTGTGGGTTCAATCCTCAGTACTTCAGTGAGCAAATAAGCAGAGAGAGGGCTAGGAGTGTGGCTCAGAAGGAGAACACTTGCCTAGCCTGTGCAAGGACTCGAGTTTGATCTCTGGCATCACACACAAAAAAGAGTAAAATAAAAAAGGAGAAATGCTATATTAGGATTCTTTTTTTGCAACCAATAGATTAGGCAAAAGGGAGAATTTCTTCTGTCTCATGAAAGAATTGAACACGAGGATTCAGGCAGGGAAGTGATGTAGCTATGCATCTGCTAACTAGAACCTGCTCCTCATGTATCATCAGGACTCTTGTCGCCGGTAGGCTTTGCCACGGAACTTCCCTAGGATGGGAAACTTGGCTACTGACAACTTAGATTTTATAGTGCCCAGCTGTATTAGTTACTTTTCTAGAGTCAATGGTTTGCAACCGAGCAGATTTAACACAGGACAAGTCTAAATTACAACATTCACACACACAAGCCCAATGCAGGAAGCGCAGAACATCTCTCTATGCACTGGAGACTCGAAAGATCTAATCAAGGGCTGGAAGCCCTCGGCAATGTCCCATGTACATCCGTGTCTGCACTAAAAGGCTGAAGAAATCTATACTGGAGCCAGAATACGATGCTCGCAGAAGAGTTGAAGACCAGAGCTCACCTGAAGCAAACAGCAGCCATTCTCGATGACAGCAAGGCCCCGAGCTCCTTTTGTGACAAGAATGGCCGAGTTCCCTTCTGGAGAACCAGCCACAACAGAGCTTTTCCTGGGAAAGGGCTGGCCCCTATCTTCTGCTCACATTCTCCTTTATATTGGCAGTAATCTTCAGGTGGCTCCTCTATGCCCAGAACCACACCAACTCAGTCCAGCTGGGCGTTCCTGCCCAAGTTGACCCTAATAAAGGGCACCACAACAGCACTAGAAACACTGGCATGTCTTTCTCTTCTGCACCCAAAAAAGTGACTGCTCCAAGTGTGCAACCTTGGCCCATCTGTGGTCCCCAGAGACAGTTAAGGTTATCTTGTAAGAAAATGATGTGAAGGGAGGAGGGGCGAGACAGTTTTCAGAAGAAGGGAATTTCTTTCTTTCTTTTTTTATTAGTACGTGTTCACAGTATATGCACTTTACAGTCATCTTGGGGAGTGGGTGCATTTGCATACTACAGGTCGGTTCTTTTTTTAATCCGCTTCCCTCCCACCTCCCTCCTCTTCTAAATTCCTTTCCTCGTGTTTGTTCTTGTTAATATTATGCATCTTGTCTCATGTTTATGATAGATAATGTTTACAGTCATGTAGGTTATTAGGTTCCTGTTCATGGCTTATCTTTATTCTACCTGTTTCCCCTTAGAAGAGAGGTGTTTCCATTCCCAGAATGGACAGGGTGCCTAGAAGTCAAACCGGTAGGTTGCTACCATGAGGAAGAGCATTGAGAGTAACTTCGCGGGCATTGTTTAGAGATATGTAGACATTTCTGCGACGCACTACAGCAGGTAGAGTTGGAGTTTGTCTAATTGGGGCCTGTGATGCTGTTATCTTCATTTAGAGTCCGCATGACTTTACTCCTGCCAGCTAGCGCTCAATCTGGGGCACTAAAAGCCCAGATGACCGCATCTAATCAGGGCTGCAAATGCTTGCAAGCTGGGCTTTTGTCCCTGTAAAAGCCAGTTGTTCCCTTTTACCCAATTGTTGGGCTTGGGCCTGTTGATGACCTGGTCCCAAAGCCTGGGGACATTGTCAGAATCTCCCTGCTATGAAGGCACATGCTCCAACCTCTGTTGTTGTTTCCCTTCCCTGAGTGTGTTCTGGACTGTGTATGTCTCTGGCCTTCTCCACTGCATATTCCAGGATGTGTGGACACTTTCGTACCTTTGCTCCCGCAGCTGGGGACTGGGCAGCTGTTCTCCCTCCCTGCCCTGGCCCACCCATTCCTCCCCAGGGCACAGCTAAATGTGACTTCCTGGAAGCCTCCCTTGGCCTCCCTTGCAGTGCCCAGCCTCGTGCCTTTGGAAAACAATTTCTTTGTCATCTTCTGCCAGACTCCAGGCTTTGTGATGCCAGGAGACAGCTTCTTCTTGGCCTCACCCCTTTGTTTCTGGAGCCTAAAACAGTGCCTGGAATGTCGAGTAAGAATGCAAGTATTTGTTCAATGAGTGGATCTATATTTCTCTACTCTTAAATGACCTCCTTTCTTCTGCAGAAAAAATTCTAACATCCTATGCATGGCGTATAAATGTATTTTGACCTGAGCTGTCCATCTCTTGCCACCCTCTGGTTAGAAAACACACTTTGCTCTTGAACACCTCTGCTCTCTGTGTATCTTGTCTCTCTGTCTGGAAAACTTGTGCTGTCTGTCTTCTCTCCTTGTGGTCCGGGAAATTCTTGCTCCTCTTTTAGTAGTAAACTCAAGCCTCTCCCCCTTAGAAGTCCCTCTGGGCTGATTCTGATGTACTTCTTCCAGTACATCCATGCTCTTTTGTCCTGTGCGTCTGTAGCATTTATCATTCTTCACTGTCATTATTTGTTTGTGTGTATGTTTTTCCACCAAATTAGAGATTACTTAAGGGTAAGATTACTTTACAATTAGAGATTACTTTACAGTTCTGATTGCAGTTCTTAGTTAACAGTAGAAAAAGAATAAACATATTAATTATAATATTTTCTTGACTAGCATGAAAAGTAAAATAACTTGCCTGCAGTCACATAGCTGGTAATTGGTGGAAGTAGAATTTGAACCTTGGTCATTTGGTTGTAGTCCAAGCCATGGGGGAGGGACATATGTATGAGAGAGACATGGCATCTCATAGGACAGACACACTATAGCTATGTGCGTGCTTGTGATAGGAATAGATTTATGGATGGTGGTGATGAAATTAAGGCAGGGAGAGTTGGTTAAATTATTAATATCCTAGTACATCATGATAAGGAATTTAGATTATGTTCTGTGGTTAGTGGATTTCATCTGAGATTTAAATTTAAGAGTTACACAATTATAATTTAACATTTAGAGAAGATTGTGTGTAATGGGGATGTTGGTAAAAGATAACTCTGATACAGGCCTGGCGTGGTGGTACACACCTCTAATTCCAGCACTTGAGAGGCTGAGGGAGGAGAATCGCCGTGAGTTCAAAGCCAGCCCGGGCTGCATAGTGAGTTCAAGGCCAGCCTGAATTACAGAGCAAGATGCTTGTCTCAAAAAAAAAAAAAAAAGATAATTGTGGTAACACATAAATTGGATAATTCAGTCAATAGAATTTATTATGGTAAATTTGAACTATATAAGATTTTGAAAACCTGTTTTATCAAAAAACTTCCTATAATCAAACATCTCACAGTGTAAGAAGAGTTTGAATTCATTCTTTG